>OVBA01002065.1:0-37335 GCA_900406435.1 Lepidium aucheri
CCTATTATTAAGTCTCACGTGGGAGACTAGTTGAAGACGTGACGTCTTCTTATCTCATGTTTGGCTGCATAACCAACTCCCCTTTTTACATGATTGACTAATTCACGTGGAAAGATTCTTCTTCTTCTATAAAAACAAGTCGAAGACTTATTCTCTGATAACGTTTTTGATTGAGAAAAATTCACAGCAACAAATCCTCTATTGTTTTGAAGTCTGAGAGTGTAAAATAGAATACAGGGTTCGCAGATTCCGTTGGATTGGTGTACCATCGACGGTCTCAACACAGTTCTATCCTGGGACTCAAAAACGCAGTCAACCAAGTACACCATGGGCGTTTATTGAGTTAAGATAACGAGATTTGTCTCAGCTCTGTGTATTTGCTACATTGGTTGTTAAATTGTTTATAGGTTTAGTTTTGGCTTTACTTATAATCGATTTTTGCTTCTTCTTTTTGCTTAACCTAAATTCGAGTTTATAGGTTCTACATGTGCATGAGTACACTATAACACTTATGATATCGAGTTCTACGCTATTGTCAAATCGATCAAGCATTGGAAGCATTACTTGTTTCATCGTGAATTCATATTGTACACTGAACGCTTTGAAGCACTTAGACATCAAATAGAAAATCTCTTCACGTCTAGCCAGTTGGGTGCGTTTTTACAACAATTCACGTTCAGTATTAAGCATCAATCATGCAAGCTCAAAAAACTGGTGAATGCCTCAAGTCGTCAACATTACCTCATCACAACCCAAAACACTACGGTGCTAGGTTTTGCTTCATTTGAGGAACTCTATGATATATACATTTTCTTTGCTCTGATCATCCATGAAGTCAAGCTTGGTTTTGAGGTCATACTTTTCTCATACGGATGACTCTCTTTTCAAAGGCAATGAGATTTGTGTCCTAGAATGCAGTTTGTGATAGCACGTTACCTCTGAACTTCATGGAAAAGGTCATGTGGGTTGTGATAACATCATCCTACTATTGGCCTTCACTTTGATGCGATGTAAGTAGATACATTGAGCGTTAACAGACATATCAACGGGGCAAGGTGGCTCTTTAATACGCGGGCCTTTACACGCCTCTTTCTAAGCCAACACAGGCTTGGATAAATGTTAGCTTGAACTTTGTACCCAGTCTACCTCGCACACAACAGGGCGATGATTCTTTTTTTGGTGGTCATTGATCCAATTTTCAAAAATGACACACTTTGTACCCAGTAGAAGATAACGGATGCAATCTCAGTGTCTTAATTGTTTTTCAGAGACATCTATTGTTTGTACAGTCTTCCTTACTCCATTGTCTCATATTGGGATACACGATTCCTTAACCACTTTTGGCGTTCTTTGTGGAGATTATTAGTTATAAGCCTCCATATGAGTTCAGCGTATCATCTATAGTCTGATGGTCAGAAAAAGGTCATGAATCGGTCTTTACGGAGTATGTTAAGATGCTTAGTTGGTGAGAATATCAAAGCTTGGGAATCGGTTTTACCAAGCGCAGAGTTCGCACATAACCATGCTTAAAATCGTAGTCTTGGTTTCAGTCCTTTTTGGGTTGTTTTTATCATAATTTCTTGTGGTCTTCTTGATTTGAAAACTCTACCCGACAAAACAAGATCTCATGGTGAAGCTATTGATTTCATTGAGCCCCTGCAAAGCAGTCATGCCAAAGCTTTTTCCAACTTGGAGACTTCTTATGCAAAATAAAAATCTGATGTAGACAAGCATAAGCATGATATGTTATTAGAACCGAATGATTTGGTTTGGGTGGTTCCTTCCAAAGATAGAATTCTGGCACATGACTACAGCAAGTGTAAGTCAAAGAAGTTGATCTGATTAAGATCTTGGCGCGAATCAATCCAAACACTTATAAGGTTGAGCTACCTCCACATTTGAAGACTCACAATGTTTCAATGTCAAGCACATTCGACCGTTTGTAGTTTCTCCAACGGTTTCAGATTTAAGGACGAATCTTCTTTTACCCCTAAGACCTGATGCACATCATTCTATGTTTTAAGTTAATTTATATTTATCTTATTTCTGATTATTTAGCTAAGAGTTTGTTTTCTAGTTTTAAGCAATTTCGAATAAGTTGGAGATATGCTTATCTCGTGTCCTTATTTAAGACCATTTCTTTGTAAACCCTAATTAAACTTTTATTATTGAATTATTAAGAAAGATTCTTTGCTTCGCCTCCCTTTAGGTTAAGATCGAACCTAGTTCCTTAATCTTCAAAAAAGAAACTTTCATTTGGGTTTTCTTTTAAGAATCAACGACTTATTTTCAGTTCAAAACAAAAAGCAAATACAAAAATGTTAGATTTTAGTATATTTTATAAGAAATGTTGTAAATGTTATAAATCGATTATTATATTTTCAGACAAAATAAGAATCTTTCCCATCATTCTTTATATTAGTTTGCATTCAGAGTCGTGCCTCACCTTAATCAAATGGGGCATTTGTCCTAGGTCTCCACTAATTCAGTAAAAATTAAGGCCACATTTTTTCTAGTTTCTTCTTACATTTATTTAATTTTATCTTATTTCCCTTACAATTATAAATATACTAAATGCTTATATTTTAGGGTTTAAAATATTCTGAAATTTTCTTAATATACAAATATGTATATTGTTCAAAAATTCTTGTTATATTAAATATTATATATTAATATACAATAAAATAAATAATCCATTATATACAATATAAAACTATTATGTTACAATAATTTCTTTTTAAAATGTTGCCCTATGCCTCTATATACATGGGCACGGCACTGTTTGCAGTCATAAAACAACGCCAACTAAACCCCAAACACAATCTTTCACATTATTTAGTAAACAAGTATTTATCATTGAATCATACTGAGTTTTTACAATAATTCATAATATACCGTATAATCCTAAAAGACATCCATTTTTTCCAATCATAATCTTGCATTGAAGCATTTCATTATCACAGGAATGTAATGAAAACATTTATATAGAAGTATTTTGTTAAGTTTTATATTTTCATCTTAAAACAAAATGTGCAAAAAAAAAAAAGACATCGACGCATATTGATCATGTAATCGATTCCAACATCTAATATCAATAAAAAGATGCATATTCTTCAAAAAATTTGATACAAGGATTTTTACAGTTCAGCTATTCCTATGCACTATCATGTCATTGCAGTACATAAGATTGCAATCCAATCAGATGCAAATACTAGCAATCGAGGTATGATCAAAGCTATATACTTCAAGCGAATTAGATATAGTGATTTATCTATCAGCCTAAATGATCAGAGAAATAAGAAAACAAACTCAAGGTAACAACAATAAACTAGATAGAACTAAATTCATGAAAACTATCATAAAAACAGAGCAAGAATAATCAATGAGAAAAAGGACCCTTAAGAAGTGGGAATAATATATCAGTGATTCACTTAGGTTTACTAGGTTATTTAACAAAACTCACATAGAGAGGATCTCTAGGCAACAAGTTCACAAGCTATTGAATCCACTTTCATGGCAGACAATCTCAGGAAAAGCTATAAACAGACCATATCATCATAGGCATACTATAACCTATCAGGCATTAAGAAACTACTCATTTTAGCAAATAAACATCCTAAATAATCAATTCCTTGAGTTAGGAGTGCAAATCTTAAAAATGCCTTAATCAGATGTTTCATCAAAAAACTTATGGGTTCTGAATGTTTAAGCTTATATTTTAAATGATCATAATGAAATAAACACTAATAACAACAAATCAGAAGAGATCTCACTAATATAACCTTAAATAACCTAGAAAACCTAAGATCCACACTAATCTAACTCATTTCCTCAAGAACCCTAAGTAATCTACTCATAAATCATGAAGAACATTATAACCCCATAAAATAGAATAAACAACATATTCAGAAAGATAAGAAAGAGATAAACAAGATTAGAACGAAGATAGAAATTGCATAAAATTAAAATAAGGAACAAGATTCAGATCTAGAATTACAAAAGAGATAATATTCTAAGTGTTCTTTCACAAAAGAGACAATAAAACATGGACAAAGGGTTCTGATGACATAAGAAGGGTATGCATCCTCTTGCCAAATCTTGCTAAGTTCCTACACTCCAATTCTAGAAAAATCTCTAAAGCATCTGAATGTCCCTAATAACAACCCCAAATACAAAGATGCATGCAATGCTAATGCAGAAACACTAAATATGCTAATTTGGACACAAATGACTTTAAATGCTATGCACAAGTAATGAATTATTCAATAATGGTAACAAATGATGGCTTAAAACTAGTTGAAATGCACACACATCAACTCCTCCAAACTTAGTTTTTGCTTGCACTTAAGCAAAAAGTAACCAAGAAGGAAGAAAGGTTGAAAATAGGGACTCAGAACCAAAGCAAGCTGCTCCAAATGCTAAACTCCATGTCCTAATTAGGAATTCTAAGATGCAAAACCTGAGCAAGCCTTACTTAAAAATATTTGCCATACCAATCACAGCTCAATCCAAACTCAGCCTCAATCTGCATATGCTTTCAAATAAATGATTCATTTTCACATTCATTAGTTCAGAACCATGAATCAAGCTATGCATTTCCTAAGAACTTGTTTGGTCAATGTTATGATCTAAGAGATATAAGTCATCTCTTTCATACGTAGGTTAATCGATTCAGCACAAGGATCACTTAAAGAATGTAATAAGCTTTAGCAGAACGCTAAAAGTGAGAGCCAATTGATGCATACAAAGATAAGACCTTATCTACCCAAGCACCCAAAATCGAACTCAAACCTACTCATATCTACTCCCAGAAATTGATCCTAAATCTACCATTTTCACTCAAGGCATTCTTTTTTTATTCTGCCAATTTTTTTAGTTGCAACTTCACAAGTTTCTTTTCATTTCCATTTTAAGGAAAGGGTTCCATACAATCGGTTTCTTCTAGCGGTTTGAGATTCTCATAGAACCCTCGTTCTTTTTCTTTCTTATACCACCAGACATTCTAGATACTTGTCTATTTTATAGTTTGCTTTCCTTAGAAATTTTTTCTCATTTTAATTTCCCCAAAACATTAACTAGATCAACACATTCCCTTGTTAGACCTTTCTCTTCTTAGAACTCTTTACCCTTTTCTTTTCATTCCTTTCCAATGCACAAAATATAAACAGCCAAATACACAAAATTGGATTCCACCTAGACCTAGCTAATCCAAAAATCATAAATTAGAATCAACATGAAATATTATATTTGTTGGCTCAGACCTAACACTTTCTACCAAGCTCAATCCTGAAATATGCCTCACATACACACATCAATCAATGAATGCTTGAAAGAAAGTTGGGCTATGGGTGGGAATCTACTTGGATTAACAAGAATGAATGTAAATGTACTTGGATTAACAAGAGAAAAGAAGAGGGGTAAACTTGTCATATTCGGGTATTTAGGAGGTATTTTTGAAAATGTCCTAAAAAGTAGGGGTACTATTGAAAATTTTAAGCTTGGGGGAGCAGCCTCGCACTACCAAGGGCAAGGACTGACTGAAGAACCTTGCCTCGAACTATTGCCTCGTGTGTAGATCTTGAAGATGACATAAAGACCTCACCCTTGTGGAGAAAGATCTCACCTTGCAGCCAAGCCTCGACCTTCTACCCCGAGGACAAAGATTAGAAGCACCCCTCGGTGACCAAGCTTGCGCAAAGACTCCGAGGACAGATTCACAGATTTCCTGGTTGACCGATTTAGGTCGGTTTGACTATTAGGGTTATACAAATGACCCTATAAATACCCTCAAATCACTCTCTTATCATTTTATCGGTTGTTTAGCCAAAAAAAACTCTCTATTTTCTTGTTGCTTTCATTTATGCTTTGATTAAGGTACTTTGATGTTTATGCTTTGATTTAAATGGAATGATTTTAGATTGATCTTCATCTTTACTTTCTGCTCTTTACTTTATTGTTCTTTATGTTTATGCAAATGAGATCTCTTTTGATCCTCCACTCTCAAGCCATGAGACGTGAGTAGATCCTTGTGATCTTGAGGATAGGGAGATCGGAGGTGAATCAACCAATTCCCTCGCCATGCAAACATGATTTAACTCCAATATCTTCTCACATGGATAGGCTTAAGACTGATCTCTCCCTGATCAAGAGAGATCTGATTTGGGCTATGACCTAAGGCTAGCACCAAGGAAATCGGAGACCAAGTACCATGTGAGTGATGGTTTGATCCACCGAGGAGAGATCTAGCATGTGGGTCGGCTATTAGATGTATTGGGCTGAACTTTAAGCTTCTGATTTGGCATGATCGTGGCTAGCGCTGTAATGGATCAGCTGGATTGGTTAGGGATCTTCACCATGAGAATGGGTTGATCTAGGCTTTTCCTGGTCTAGGGATCGCTCTATTTAGCTTGGCGAGTTTACCGCCAATCAAACCCTCCATATCCTCTAGATATATGCTTTTAACCTTAGTTGCATTCATTGCAATTATCTTACTCTGTTTATTATGCATTTCCCTGTTTTGAATGTTTAGGTTATGTTTTTATTTTGTCCTCTAGTCTATTGTGTCCTATTAGCTAGATTGCAAGCTCATTAGATAGCATAGCCTATCTTTGTGACAGATTGATAGGTTGCATGGATTAGAAACTAGTAGTAAATAGGATGATTACAAGCGACTTCTGAGTATTGGTTCGACAATCCCACCTACTTACTCCATGCTTCAATGATTTGATCTCTTAGGCTCAAAAACCTTGTTATCACATGTCACTTGCTATCCATACAAATTTTGTCACATTTTTCTCTAGTACCTGGATCAACTTATCTTTGATCGGCTTGCTTAAGTTGATTCTGATGTTGATGAATTTTGACGAGTATGTCAAGTCAATATTGAAGAGTTCTACACTTGATTGATCTCGCTTCTCGGGAGCAAGCGGCTCAGATATTGCTCTGCTTCTTATAGTCGCCATGATCATACACAACTTGTTTCGTAGTTTCAGCTTAGCGATGAAGCAAGTCCTAGACATCTTCTGATCTCCTTTGAGTGTGTAGACTCCTTTATTCGTCGGAATTTTAACACATTGATGATAGCTAGACGGAATAACTTTCATCATGTGTATCCATGGTGTTCCCAGGATTATGTTGTAGATTGGTGGTTTGTCTATGATGAGTAACTTGATCCATCTCGTGATTCTGGATACTCGGACTGCCAGCTTCACCGTTCCGATTGCCTTAATTGTACTTCCATCAAACATGGTCAAAGTCCTGTCCACAGGTCTGAGCTGCACGTCTTGCAATATGCCATTTTATCAAGAGTCTCTTTAAATATCAGATTTACTGAACTCCCAGTGTCGATAAGAATTCGTGAAACATCACAGTTGGCAACTCGGAGCTTGACGACTATGGGATCATTATGTGGGAAGCTAACTCCTTTAATGTCTTCAGCGGTGAATGTTATCACCTAGTCTACTACTTGCATATATTCCCCTTGGAGTTCTTGGTTGACCAAAGCAACAATTATCCATTCGTATTTCTTAATCAAACGGATGCTATCGTCACAGAATTGTAATCCATCCATGATTACACCGACAACAACTCGCAGGTCGCTAGACTCATCGTTGTCCCCGACAGGTTTTTGTCGCTTAGTGGCTTCCAAAGTAGTGTTCTTTGGGTTTGCTGGCTTGGAGGCAGCTTTTCGCAGCTTGGCTTCTTTTTGCTTTTGTGGTTTGAACCTTTGAGTTTTTTCTTCTGAGACTTCTAACTCTTCCTTGCTGAATTTCATGGCAAGGAATTCTTCCAACCGTTTGCACATTGAGGTCGAATGAACTGCTTTCTAGTGGAACTCGCAATATTTGTTCTGATTGTAGGTAATGTTAAATGACCTACCACGGGGGCTGCTACTTTCCCCAACTTGAAAAGTTGTTGCCGAGTTTGCTTTTCTTTTGTTATGATGTCTTGGCTCATAGTGTATTTCTCTCAGTTCTTTTGCTACCGAGTTGCGCTGCGCATCTTGATTCTGCGAGAGGATTTGATTTTCCTCTATGTAGTCTGTGTGTCTCGCTGCCCTGCAAAGAGTGTCTGAGATTGTATTGGGCCTGTTCAAGAAAAGGTCTCGTTTGAGTGCTTCGTCAGTCACCATTCTAGTTTTGAGAGCTTCCTCCATGTTGTCGCTGACTTTAGCTTTTGTCAAGATCTTCTTGAACCTTCCGAGCTACGACTTCAAAGACTCGTCAAAACCTTGCCTTAAGGATCTCAATTTGGCAGTTGAGGTATCATGGTTGACGAATAAGGCATATTGCTTCATAAACAACTTGGTAAGTTGATTTGAAGCTTTCGATTGACCCGGCTGGCAACTTGGTGAACCCTACCAAGGCGTCACCGGTCAAATTTCCAGCAAAGTGCTGATAGTAAACTGTGTCCTCGTAGTCAGGGGTAAAGCTTGTCCCGTTCATCCTGACATTGAAGGCGCTCATGAACTCCACTAGATCCGTGTTCCCATCGTAGGAAGGGCATCAAAATCGCAATCCTTTATTTACCAAGATTCTCCGTAAGCTTGGTGCGAATGGCGAGTTTTGCGCCTGAGCTAGGATCCTTCCTATCTCGGGTGCCGAACTAGTAGCTTGATGGAATTTTGACCTCATGTTGTCTACATCTTCAACACGGTCGCAACATCCAAAGTTGTTGGGGCATGCTGTCCAGGCATGCTCTGCATCGTAGAGTGATCCTGTTTCGAGGTATTCATTGGTTGTGGACTCGGCACTCCTCCGAATAGGTTTCTTTGAACGTTGGCCAGTGCTTTTCCGCATGGCTTATTAACCTGTGTAGTCGGGTGACTACTCTCATTTAACGAGACTCGAGCCTTTCAAATCTTTCTATGTTTCTTTGATCAGAAGTCTCGTGCTGCGAGATCAGGTTGCGCACTAGGGTCCCGAGTGTCGGTGATCCTAGTGATCGTGGTGGAAGATCAGTATCTTCACAAGTTTCTTGTTGGTTCTCCTTCTGAGTCCGGGTTGAATTCAGGGTTGACCCGTTTGTTAGGTCGACGTGATCTTGAGGGAGGTGTTGCCTGCGTACCGGTTAGCTAATGGTGGTTTCGCCTGCAACCATCCTTCTTTTCTCAAAACTTTTCTCTTGCTTGTGTGAAGATGTCCTTTGATATCTTCCCCACAGACGGCGCCAACTGTTGGAACCGGTTCTAGCACAAGTAATACTAAGGATCAAGGATCCTGATTTAAAAGAATGGGAGAGAATGGTCAAGGACACTTCTGAGTTGAATTGGAGCAAGAGTAGTTAACTAAAGACAAGTAGAGATAATTGCCGACTTTATGTTCTTATTAGATTCAAGTATGCTAAAAAGAGGATCCCTTTTTCAAAGAATTGTGCATCTATTCATAGTTCATAGAGGCGGTTACATGTGTAGAAAATAAAGGAAGATTTACAATTATTTTGATAAGACTGAATCTGTTACGATTCATGCTAGATTTGTGGTAATTATCCATGTCATAATAAGAAACTTTCCATTTCTTTGTTTTCTTGACGTGTCATCCAACTTCTCTTCAGGTACATAAAACAATTTCCGAGACGAGATTTTTTGCTGAGTCAAATATATTATCCGAGCTGAACACTTAGTGCCTACAACCAGGTTGTTCTTTTGTATTTGACCCGTTGTTTTCGGTGGACCGAAATAGGATCTCGGATTCACCTCAAACAATTTTAGCTTATGATTTTCTTGAAAACTATACCCTTTGAACATTAATTATAAATAACACATAAGTTAATGTAATTTTGAGTATCAAAGTTTATTAGAATTTGTTTGATAAGATGTATGAAGTATTCATATTTAATTTGCATAAAATATGATTTTTAAAAAAATGGATATAGGAAGCTTATCCTTCAGCATAAAACCCCATACCCAAAACTGGAACTAAAATCGACCTGTATTAGAATAACAAACCCAACAAAATACTCAAATGGATCCTAAATCTTTTTTTTTTGTTAATTTGGGTCCTAAATCTATGTACTAAAAACCGGACCTAAATCCAAACCGAAACCAAATCAATATTCCAATGTGTACCTCCTATATTTTTATTAAATTTTATCTTTTTAGAGTATTTTCTATTAAACCTTTAAAATTTTATATTTTTAAATAAAAATTATTGAAAATCAAACTCGATATATACCTTACCAAACCCGATTTGAAAAATAAAATAAAAATCAAATAAGTCTTAAATAAAAAGAACAAAAAATCTGAATTAGATGAACCAAAACCGGACAAAATACCAAAATATGTCATAAATCTATGTATCCAGAAAACCCAATCCAAATCAGAACAAGAAACAAATCAAGAACCAAATTAATATCTGATATATTTATATTAAGTTCTAGCATCTTTAGAGTTTTTCAATTAAACTTTTATTAATTTTGAATTAAATTTTGAATTTTTATATAAAAATTCATAACAAAATTCATCTTAAACCTATTATTAAGGGTAGTTATCAACCATAAGTTAATTCTATTCTATAGTTTATAGCACGTCCAAAATAAAAATATTTTCCGCTTTAACCTATAAAATACGAATCATATGATTTAGAAATAATATTTTTGTAGAAATAATAATTAGAAAACAAATCATCTATAATTTTGTAAATATTTTTTTAAAACTGAATTTAAAATATATAGTTTTTGTCTTTTTATTCTTATAAAATGTGGCCAACTAAACCTCTAATCACCACCTAAACTATTTAATCACTATTTTAATCATCTAATTGTTGTTTAAACCATCAAACTACCTATTCTATCCAATGCTCAAAAAATTACTAGATAGTAATTTGGTGGTGATTTTCCGCCTAACACTTAAAAATCTTAAATGAAACTTAAACAATTTTAGATGGTTTAGATGATTTTATAATAAAATTTATTTTATATATAAGATTCAAATAATAAATAATCAAAAATTACGTGATATATTTAAAAATAATAAAGTTCTATTTTCAAAGTCTATAATAACAAATTGATGTTATGTATATATAACTTACAATTAACATATACATTTTTAATTTTCGTAAAATTAAATTATTATTTTTTTCAAAAAATAGAACGTGTATACGGACTAGTCACCACCTAACTATCGCCATAATCACCAAATTACTTCGGTCGTCTAATTCATCCAATTTTTATTATAGTGAAAACAGCTTAGGTCCGTCTAGTCTAAACAACCACCTAGACCAATTTTTTTGAACATTGATTCTATCCTATTATACTGAAATCGGATAGGATAATATCCTTCTGGACGACTGTGTATCCCGATTTTCTAATTATCATTTTAACACACTCATTTTTCCTTTTTTACTTTTTTCTCACGAAAAAAACATGTACATTTTTGCTAATTAATTTGTGCCCTATACTTTTTATTCTTTGTTTTAATACACCAACAAACATGATTAACTCACCTAATATACTTGTAATCGAGCATTCAAAAGCGTTTACTGTGGCATTTTCAGAAACGTTTAAGAGTAATACTACGTCGTTTGGGCCGAAAACTTTATTTTTTCTGACACGGCCTTGTTTAAAAATAATGACAAACACTTAAACGATGTCATTTTGTGTTTTGTTTTCGGAATTTAAAAACAGAAATACGACGCCGTATCTCATGTCTATGAACTTTAACCAAAAAATCAATTTTGGGATATCTCTAAAAACTAGGGTTCTTTATATATTTGCGATTTCAATGTCGATGATGATGGAGAATGAAGTAGAATTGGAGTTCGATGATGATGATGGACACATTTCTGATGGCGATGAAGATGAAGACGTAGAGGAGGTAGAAAACGGTGATGAGAAGGTAGAAGACGCAGAAAGTGAAGAAGATGAAGAAGACATATTGGAAAGGTTTGAGTTTGAGGTAGAGGAATTTGTGGCTAATTGGGTTGATGAATTTAGGATTGATCGAAATATTATACCAGAGAGTGATGATGAGTATGAGGATCCAATTATGCTAGAGATAGGAAGGTTACGTTTGGAACTAATGATAAGCTAGGCATTGGGAGAAAGTTCTTCACAGCTTTTGAGTTCAAAGAGGTTGTGTTGAATTAGGACTGACAAGTACTACTTATGTTTATGATGGATCATGATTCACGTTTAAGTGTCATGATCCATACTTTTGTTGACACTAATGAGTCAAAACTAATTTGTATAACAATTGGAAGGCTTAACGGCTATTAATGAATTATCTCATGATCTATTTTGTCTTTCATTTTGTTATCAGGTTTGTTCTCTTTGAAAAATTCATGACTTAACCTTACTCTTCGCAACAACAACTTTAACAACAAAAGTCCATGATTGATCATGATGTGAATTCATTAATGACTTAACCTTACTCTTTGACAACAACAACTTTAACAACAAAACTCATTCTTCATGAAAACAGAAATAACATAACAGAGCAACCATGATCATCTACAATCCATACAAGATAATCATGCTACAGAACACCAAACTAGATTTTCCCAAATAACCAGGCAATTGAGGTTATAGCTACAACCATTAAATCAACTGTTTTCAATGTGGAGTTTTTCAACTCTACCATTTCATTGCTCATCTTCTGTTTCGAAATCAAGAGCTCTTTGGTCATCTTCTCAATTACTTCTTTATGTGCTCTCATTTCTTTCTTGTTTCATTCCTCAAACTACTGACATCATCTGCTACATGCTTGAGTTCATCTTCAAACATTCTCAACTCTTCCACAATGCATCATCGACCCACTTAAACAAGTGATCTTCATTCTCTCTCTATCACACAAGAATATCAATTACATCACAAGATTAAAGCTAAAATTTATGAAATTACATGATCAAATCACAAGATTTACCTTCATTCCAACCGAACACTTATAGAACCTCCGATTTGGATTTTTAGCCATCTTCGATGTGAAGGTCACGATCCTCTCACCACACCAATACAATTTCAAAACACCATAACAAGATTCTCTGTGTACAATTCGGCTGGAAACAGAAGAATTAGTACTCGACATAAAAATCTCAAAGAAACGAAGAACCCTAGTTTACAGAGAAACCCCCAAATCGATTTTTTGGTTAAGTTGAGAGAAGAGATAAAACGACGTCATTTTAGTGTTAGTCATTAAAGTTTTTGGCCCAAAAAGACATAGTATTACTCTTTAACGTTTCTGAAAAACGCCACAGTAAACACTTTTTAATGCTCAATTACAAATGTATTAGGTGAGTTAATCATGTTTGTTGGTGTATTAAAATAAAGAATAAAAATAAGTAGGGAGGGGGGAAATGAGGCACATTAAGATGACAATGCCTTATTTATTTGCTAGGGAAGATGAAAGAGAAAGGTTAAATTTCAATTAGGTTGAAGAAAAAAAGAGCATAGAAATTCAGTGGTTTAAATGAAATTACTAATGGATAAAAAACGAAAAAAGAAGAAGTAAGGGTTTATAATAGATGTAGCTAAAAAAATAGAGGGTTTTATGCAAATTTCTGCAAGAAGGAGAGTCGCCCGGAGGAGCAACAAGGGTTTTGCTAGTTCACTGTTGTTTTTTCCTAAAACTGCCAATCTCTGTTTACTTGCAAACTAAACAGGTTCGGTTATTGTCATCGCCATTAATCGATCGATTCTTCCTGTGGAGAAATGCAATCGATTCGTGGCAGTTTAAAGTTGCTTCAGAGGTACCATTTCTCCATCTCCAACGATCTTCGTTTCACTTCGTCTTCTGCAAGCTGGTCTGTTGCTCGAGATGATGAATCGAGGACACTAGGGTTTCATTCTTCCAAAGATTTTGATTCACCGTCGACACATCTAGTTAGCTCGTTCACAAAGGCTTTTTCTTCCTCTTCGGCAACACTTGTAAGCCATTTTCGTATTTGATCTCAGTTTTAGATTGTTTTATGTAATCTAGATTGTACAAATGTAGCGCACTTTTGTTTGCTAATGGAGATCTTATGCAAAATTTAGCCCGAGAGATTGCAACTAGTGTCAAACTACGAATGCTTTGCTCTTAGTGAATGTTATTTTGGGGTCACACTTATATCTAGATTGTAAGGCTTCTAAATGTTTAAGACTCTGAATTCAATCGTTGAAAATGTTTGGTAGAAACAAAACTTTACATATGCATCGAGATGTTTTTCCACCGTTGGAGATTCTATTCAATCTACACTCCAAGGATCCTTGGAGTCAGCTTCTGATGTGCCTCAGAGAATCAAGTTCAAGCGGCTTGATAAAACTGCCAAGCATATAATGCAGGTAACAACTCGAACTTGACAATTGTTATATGTAAATCATGTCATGTTTATCCATGTCACAATCTTCCGCAGATTGTAGACAAGGAGGCAGTTGAGGAAGTGAAAACTCTGAGAGAGATACCGGAGATAAAGCCTGGTTACATTGTGCAGCTAAAAGTGGTAAGTATTAGTGAAGTTGGCCTTGATTGTATCTTCTTTTTCTTGAGGGGAATTTGATCAAAATATCTTCCGAGTGAAACCTTTCATAGACTTGCATTTACCTTGATTTAACAGGAAGTGCCTGAGAACAAGAGGCGTGTTTCTATTGTAAAAGGCATCGTCATAGCAAGGCGTAATGCTGGTCTTAACTCTACGTTTAGGATTAGAAGGCTTGTGGCTGGAGTGGGCGTCGAATCCATGTTCCCCTTGTAAGTAACTTCAGAGACTCCAAAAGCAGCTACTTTAATAATCTACTTCAATTTCGTATGAGCATAAAGAGCCATTATGAGTTTATAACTCAACCCACAATCACAATGTGTCAGAGTATTCTTGTAGCTTTGGCATGGAAAATTACTGATGTGAGTGAGAGTGTTTGGTGACAGGTATTCCCCAAACCTGAGGGAGATTAAAGTGGTGGACAAGAAGAGAGTAAGAAGAGCGAAACTTTATTACTTGAGGGACAAGATGAATGCACTCAAGAAGCAGTAAAACCTTAATAAAAGCAGTCATACTATTGTTTTAAAACAATGTCGAGCGATTTAGTTACTGCGTCCTTCAAAAGGACACGATTTGGTGTAAGTCACATATTGGATTTGTGTAGTGGTGGATCTCTTTAATCTTCTTAATAAGTTGGTTTGCTTATTATGAGTTATCTTCAGTTGCTTCTTCATAAGTTTGTTAGCATATCAATATAGTAATTCCTGCAAAGAGCGAATCAAACCTAATCCCATATAGAAAGTTCGTTGTACCATGCTGAGCAAAGTATGCATAACCGGGTGGTTTAACCGGATAACCAGTTAAAAAAACCCTAAGAAGCAACTCAGAGACTCGTTAATTATTTAATTTAATGATTGTTAGTAATTAAATAAGATAAATATGTGGGTTAAAAGAGTTACGAACCCGACCCGACCCGACCCGACCCGACTTATCTGCGCCGCTCCTGCGCCCCTTCTTTGTCTTTCTTGTTTCATTAATTTGTTCGGTGCTTCTTCGTTTGGTTTCTTCACTAAGGCTTGTGGTTAGAGCCTATGGAGTTAATTGAGGGTTCGAATATTGTAAGTTTACTCTTTAACTCTTGTTTGTGCCGATCTCAAGTTCGACAGATTGATAAACCCTGATTGCGTCCCTCTTCTATTGTAAAAGCCTTTATTTGGATTCTGGGTATTATTAATTTGGAAATCGAGATTTATTGTGGATGTTTAAGTAGCGAATTCAAGTTACGGATCATTGCATCGACTTGAAAAGAAATCTATTTCGAATTTACATGTTAATTTTTGATAGCAGCTATGATTGTCATTCGGGATTACAGTGTAATCATCTCTTGTTTGTGATGTAGCGTTAAGTTATTTAGGGTTTCCAAAGAGGCTATTTTTTTTGCTACGAAATGTTAAATCTTTTTTTTTGGTAATATTACAGTGAGAAAGTAAAGTTGTGGGATTGAAGGTTAGTTGAAGCTCAAAGATTGTGATTTATATAAGCATTAAAAATGCCTAAGAAAGAAAGTAGCAGTTCCCTGAAGAAGCCATCCCAAGCAAAAGACAAGGCTGCAATACAGCAGACGACACCCAAAAAAGTTCCAAAACCTGGCAAATTAGGGAAAGAGATTGATGATATCTTTGGTGGGAGAAAGAAGAAGAAGCCAGAGCTCGAAAAACCTGAGACGAAAGAGACCAAAGTAGAGATTGCTAAGATGAATAGGAAGAGGAAGAGGAATGAGCGTGAAGGGCTTAATAACAAGGACCCACGAATCCAATCCAGGAAGAGAACCGAAGAAGGGTTCAATAACAAGACCCCAAGAGTCCAATCCAGGAAGACAACCGCAGAAGGGTTCCGAGTGTACACGGAAGATGAACTTAATTTCAACAAGGCCAATGCTGGTGGTACTCCACTTTGCCCCTTTGATTGTCAGTGTTGCTTCTAGATCCATCCTCTTTATACCATTTTTCAAGCTCTATGTTATCAAAGTTTTGGTGCCATAGGAGATTAACTCGGTTTGGTCAAAACAGATGAGTGATCTCAATTAATCAGATTTCTTTTTGTTCATGGTTTACGTTGTATGCATTCTTCCCATTTTATTCTAGTCTGATGATCTTTGCTTGCCAGAACTTTGCACCATGAACTCTGTAGTTTTTAGTCTCGTGATATTTTGACAATATCTCCAAATAGAGTAACAGATGAAATTGAATATCCACAAAAATACAATATTAAGCTTTTGTTGGACATATGCTAAAACACATACACACGCGTTCATGTATATGAATAGTCACATCTAGCTTATAATGGAAGATATTAAAAAAATTTGACTCAGATAGACAACATTTTTAAGTTCCACAAACTTAGACAAACACTCCTTTACATGGCATCTCCATCACAAACAAACTTGCAAAGAAACGTCCACGATTTATTAACCCCAAACTTTGGTAAAAATGTCTGAAAATGTCTCTTTCACGATTGTAGGAAGCGTTTAAACCTCACTTGTTCCACCAATGCAAGAAATCCTTGCGCCGGTTGATTTTCTTCTGAAGCTGGAGGAGTCCATAGAGCAAAGCCTCAGCTGTTGGTGGGCACCCAGGGACATAAATGTCAACTGGGACAATTCTGTCACAGCCGCGAACCACCGAGTAGGAGTAGTGATAGTATCCACCTCCATTGGCACAACTTCCCATTGAAATCACCCACCTTGGCTCAGGCATTTGGTCATAAACCCTGTCATTGTTTTCAGACATTAGAAACTCAAATTTTACACAGGATAAACAAGAATAGAACCTTTGAATCATTTGAGTTAATCTGCATATAAAAATTCTCTCCATCCTACTGAATATATACTAATTTCTGAACATATATCTAAATACTAGTTTCTCACTAACAAGTTTATTCAGCATAAGAACTAATCTAGACCAACATAAAACCAGTGAATCATCTCTCAAATGCATATAGCTCATCTCAATGGTTGACGTTTTAAGAGCCCCTGGTTCCTAGTAGCTATTAGATTGACTTGAGATATTTATTTTATCTAGTGCTAAAAACATCCCTAAAGACATCATTAGTATAAGGTCAGCTTGCTAGACTTCTTTACAACAGGGTTCTCATATGAGCCAACAAAGGAAAGTCATTACTCAAGATCCTAATCAGTCAACATAAGGAACTAAAAGAAAATTCGTAACACGAATGTCCAAACCTCTTATTAGTAAGACTAACTTTGATAAAGCCAACCATGATAGCTGAAAGGACATCGACACATCGTTTCACTAAGAAACATCAAGCTATAAAATCTGAAACTCCCATCTCCCAGACTACGCAAGCACGGAGCTTACATAAAAAGAAATATCAGACAATCATAACTTAAGTACTCTTCGCCGCTTTATGCTGGAACGTTCCCAAGTTCATGATTTGAACAAAAAATTTCAAGATATACGGAATCAATCTGTGCTAGACAATGAATATGAACGGAATGGATTCCATGTCAGTCTTATATTCATTCAGCCAGTACTGCATACAACAATCCTTAACTTTTCACACAGACCTAGCAATGTAATTAGAGCATTTGAACCCTAAATCGCCGGAAAAGAGAAGATTTTAACTAAAATCCCTAACCATATACTCCTCAAAAACCTAATTTTAGACGCTAACTCAGGCAGAACAGCACAAACGAAATGACAAACGAATCCCACGAAGAATCGAAAGGAAAGCATATCCAAGATTCAATTATACAAATCAGCCGTTCATTTATTCCAGGAGAAAGGGGAAGAAAGAGAGGCGTACTTGCGAAGAGCCGGAGCCATCTTATTGGTAAGCGTCCCAGCGACAATCATACAATCGGACTGACGAGGACTAGGCCTGAAGATAATACCGAATCGGTCGAGATCGTAGCGAGCAGCACCAGTATGCATCATTTCGACGGCGCAGCAGGCGAGTCCAAAGGTCATAGGCCAGATCGATCCCCGACGAGCCCAGTTCATGAGATCATCAACCTTGGAGATCACAAATTCCGCCGCCTTGGATAAACCAGGAGGAGGAGCGGAGGTGGAAGGAGGACCTGGCCTGGTGTAGGAAGTTGGCGATGTAGAGGGGGACAGAGAGGGAAGAGATGTGTGGAGATGAGAGACCGAGGCAGCAGCGGCGGCGCGTTGAGATTGGAGGAGGAGAGGGAGGCGCGTGGCGGTGTTGCGCATAATCATCGCCATTGATTTGATTGTCTCTCTGAGGTTTTTTTCCTTTCGTCGTGGAGTTGTGATAACCAGGGAGACTCTCAATATCATTAACTAAAAACAGGTGAAGAAGTATATATAAATGAATGTGTTTAACATAAAATGGTATATATAAATGGATGTTTTTTACTTAATTTTTTTTTCTAACTATACTCAATTATAAAACATAACGGGATCAAGGTAAAGGTACATCGTTCACAAAGAGTTGATTCCTAAATAACTTTATAACATTATGCACTAATCAGCATTGTGATTAAGCGCACGTGGGATCAAAACTAAGGATCAAGCTCTAAAAACACTCTGATGTCTTGTGAAATCGTCGAGATAAGGTATAAAGGCTGGTCATGCTAAGGGTTCCTCAATCATCGTGATGAGGTTGGAGCAATCCACTAAGAACTCCATCTCTATTATCTGGAGAGATATGAGATAGGTCATAACCCAGAAAAGCGCCTCAAATTCTAAATGTAGTGAAGATTCACTCCGTCTCTATCATCATGGAAGCAATACCAACTCAGTCATGTAAAGATGTCTGAATCCTTTCAAGAAGCTTCGACCATACATCGATATCCACTAAACGCCATTAAGAACTAAAGTTATGGAGATTGTCTCATCTCACTGTCGTAATATCACATAATCGTTGCCTATCATACCAATTCTTCATTTATGTAACATCTCTCAAGCCTCCGCCTCTGCTTCCACCGCTAGAACTATGTCACGCAGTCTTTATCCTTGTTCAAAAACGTCTTTTCATTTCTCGCATTCCTTAAGAACCATAATATTCATAGAAAGCTTCGAAATTCCTCCGTCTTAAGGATCCTTCAAATTAAATGATCAATATTGGAATATACAAAGGACCCATGAAAATTTTAGTACAACAAGGATCTTAGATAACGCCTATGCATGAATAGTTGGAAGGCATTCAAAAACATAGTTTATTGTTTCTTCATTTACTCTAAATCTCTCACAGTAGTCATCACAATTGATGCCCCATCGTGCTAGTTGTGTTTTAACCACCAATTGTCCTAAAAACGTCTGCCAGATAAAATGTTTTATTTTATGTGGCACCCTTCGATTAAAAAAAAGGAAAAACCCAAATTCATAAACTCATAATATTATAAGTTTTCTTACCCAAAAAAAACTCAAACTACGATAGGTTAAGAAAGATCAAATAACATCATATATTGATTATGCAAAATCTTACAAATAAATTGTAGAATTAGACATCTAACCATTCGACCAAATGCATTTTCTCACTATTTTTAATGTTTGCTGATCTACTTAATAATATTGATATATATGTTATAGTTATAATCTTTTTAAATGTAATAAAGAATATTTTGTTTTTCTTTTATCAAAGAAATTTCTAGCATTGCCAAGAAGTAAGCGGTCCAGTTGGATTGCCCCTTGAATTTTGCCAGCTCCAGTTGTAGCATTTAGGCTATGGATCATACCTTGTTGATTTAATTCATTGAGTAATATTGGCAAAAAAGGGAGATGATAATGCCTCTCGAAAGTGCAGCCCCTGTGACCTTCACCGATGACGCCTCTAATCCTCCTACGGTGCACCCGCCTAACCCTGCTCCTATTCTCTCTTCGCCGCCCTCTACCCTCTTCCTCTCCATTCTCCTTCCCCTCTTCCCCTCCCTCTTTTGCAGATCCCATATTTTTCCCCTTCACCTACCCAAACCTAGTTTCGAGCTTTAATCCCTCAGTCCCAGCCTCCTCTCTCAGATTCGTGGCCTAGTATGGTTAAACCCTCCTCGAAAACTCTTTGCAAAATCTCCTCTGACTGCTCAATTTCTGTTTTGGGTCAACATAGTGTCAAAATCCCTAACAAAGTTTTTGAAAAAGGGGAAAAAACTACAAAGATTACCTGGTATGACTCTTCTACGGTAAACCTCCATCCATAGAAAAGATTAGAGATATTTTGGACTACATTTGGAGAAAAAGATCTTCTATTATGGTTCATCATTTAGAAAGAAACGCCTTTCTAATCCATATCCCTTCACCTCGAATCAAGAATTTTGTTTTACAACAGGTTCTTTTGTATGTTAGCAAATCTGCTCTCTTTATCAGAGAATGGAAAGCAGATTTTTCTCTTCCTATCTGGGTTAAGTTTACAGAAGTTCCCTTTGATCTGCTCTAGGATGAGGGTATGACTCACATTGCTTCCCCCATTAGAACCCCTCTTGTGGTTAAGCCTTTCACCTCCGTGAACTCTGTTGAAGTAAAGATTCTAACTGATATATCAGTTACATTGCCAAACTCCCTTGAGCTCAAATCTGATGATGGGTCAGTCCTCACTATTAATATGTGATATCCATGGCTCCCTCCTATGTATTCATGCTACAAGGAAATAGGTCATTATCAATCCATGTATCATGATGCCTCCTTTGTTAGGGTCCCGTAAACCTCCGCTCTTGTGACCTCTCCCCCACCCTCTCCTCCAGACCCTTTGATCCCACATAAACTGCTCCTTGCCTCAAAGCCTAATCATCGTCTCTCTCCCTCATCTCCTCCTCCCTCTCCCACAGCTGCCTTTATTCCTCTTTCTTCTCCCAAAACTACCCAAGCTCCCCTAACTCCTCTCCCACGGCTCCTCCAAAATCTTCTTCGGCTTGCCCCTCTCCCAACAAATCCCCTCACCCCACTAAACGACTTGCTCCTTCCCCATGTGCCTCTTCCTCTGACAAGTCTAGTGGCAATCCAGCCTCAAAACCGATTTCTGCTCTCCTTGGACCTCCAGTCCCGCTTACTTTAGACCCTGATTCTACATCAAAACCTCCCTGGTATGCCCACTCTAGCTGGCTTTCTACCAGCTTTCTCATTCTTAAGCGAATCTTGCAGAAAAAGTAGTCGTAAAGAATGTCGTGCACAGATCTTCACCTCCACAAGAGGCACCACCTCCTTTTAATTATGAAGAGTTTTTTTGGAATGTGAGGGGCATGAATGACCCCTCAAAACATTGAATAATAAAAGATTGGCTGCTAACCCACTCCATCTCCTTTGGAGCAATTTTAGAATCTCGTGTACTAGAATCAAAATTGGCTCTTATTTGTCATTCAGTCTGCCCAGACTACACCACTCTCTCAAATCATCTTCACGCTCCACTTAGTCGTACTTTCCTAATTCACAAATCTCATATGGAGATTTTAGTCCTTGAATCAACTGCTCAGTCACTCACCTACTCAGTCCAAGATGGTGACGATCTCCCCATCAGATGCACATTCATTTATGCCTCGAATCTTCAAGACAAAAAAGAGCAACTCCAATCTCATCTGCTCAATCCTAATATTGTGCTTCACTTAACGGATTATCCATGGCTTGTTATAGGTAATTTTAATGAGATTACTATGCATGTGGAGACATCACATATCAATGCCATTCATTCATCCGCGGAAATTACTTCCTTTCTCTCATGTTTGACGAAGTTAGGATTATTTGACCTTGCTTTCACCGGACCAGCCTTTACTTGGTCTAGCCATCAGCTGGACTCGTCGATTGCCAAAAAGTTAGATCCATGCCTTGTCAATGACCATTGGATGCTTCAGTTCAACTCTAGTTGTGCTCTCTTTGAACCACTAAAAATATCTGACCATACGCCTTCCCTCATCCGCCATTTTCCTCCCATACCCTTGTTTGGATCCAAACCTTTTCAGTTCTCCAATTACCTGAACAAAGCCCCAACCTTCCTTAAAACCATTTCTGGATCATGAGCTCTCGCTGGTCACATGGTCGACTCTCTCGCTGTTTTTTCTCACAAGCTGAAATGCTTCAAAAGGCCACTCAAATCTCTCTCTAAAGCTTACTGTAGCGATATCGAGAAATTTTTTTTAATGCTAATGTTGTCTTGAAATCTTTGCAGGTACAATCACTATTAGATCCTTCTTAGGAAAATTTCCAAAATGAATAGGTTGCCCTGTGTCGGTGGAGTCATCTTCGAGAGATTGAGGAGAGCTTTATCAAGCAGCGGTCCAGAATGAAATGGCTTTCAAAAGGTGATCAAAACTCTACTTTCTTAACCATACTATGTTGGCTAGGAACTCCCAAAATCAAATTCACCATCTGACTATAGAAGATGGCACTCGTCTATCTTCTCCTCTGGATATTCATACAGCTGTAAATTCCTACTTCTTCAACATCTGAGGCGTCCATCATTCAGCTCCACCACTAAATCAAGCCGAGATAATCTGGGACCATACCTCTTTTTCAGCTTAATAGCTCTCAGCATGCAGCCTTAGTAGCCCCTGTTCCGAGCGAGACCATAAAAGCTTCCTTCTTTTATATACCTAATAACAAGACCCCTGAAACGGTTGAGTTCACTTCCGAATTCTTCAAGTCATCCTGGGACATTATTGGTAGCAAATTTGTTGCAGCTATTGGGCAGTCGTTCTCTTCATCTTTTCTCCCATTCACTGTAAACTCTACTATGCTAGTGCTGATTCCAAAGAAACCATGTGCTGACTCCTTGAAAGATTTTTGCCATATTTTCTACTGTTCAACGTTATGCAAAGTTATCTCTTGCATTATAGTCGACGGATTGAAGCCTCTCTTATCTAAGTTCATCAAGCCAAACTAGACAGCTTTTGTAAAAGACCGCCTTGAGAATGTCCTCCTTGCCTCAGACCTCCTACATGGGTTTCAGCGATCATCTAGGAAGCAGAATATTACACTCAAAGTTGATATCTGTAAAGCCTTTGATTCTATACAATGAGAATTTTTAATTACTGCCCTTGAAGCCTTGAACATCCCTTAGCAGTACATAAGTTGGATTTAAGCCAGCATATGCTCTCCTCAATCTTCCGTCAGCATCAGTGGTACAATCTCATATTGTTTCAAAGGTAGAACTGGGCTGCGCAAAGGGGACCCTTTGTCTCCTATTATCTTTCTCATTGCAATGAATATTCTCTCCTCTATGCTTGACAATGCAGCATATCTTGGTATCTTCTCTTATCATGAAGGTTGTGCAAACATAGGACTTACTCACCTATGTTTTGCTGATGATTTGCTATTTTTTTATGGAACCAGTCAATCTCTCTAAGGAGTTCTAACTGTCTTGCAGGAATTTGAATCTCTTTTTGGCGTTGCTATGAACCGGCTCAAGACATCTCTTTTCACATCGGGTGTGATTGAATCTGAAACTGCATTGTGTCTCTCTAGTGCTACTCTCCTGGTCCGCTACCTAGGTCTACCATTTTCATCTAGGAAGATCTCAGCCTCCTCTTGTGATCCTCTCATTTTCCGTGTCCGTGCTAAGCTCAACTCCTGGACGGTAAAAACTCTTATCCTTGCTGGTTATGTTCAGTAGTTGAAAACGGTTATTGCAAGCATTGTTGGGTATTGGAGCTCGGCGTCCTTTCTACCTAAGAGTGTTGTCCACACCATAGAATCACTCACCTCTGCTTTCTTATGGAAAGGAAATCCAAGTTCAAAGCACAGTGCCAAAGTTGCAATGTCTGCTATTATTGAGCCAATTGAGAAAGGTGGTCTGAGTTTTAGAAACTAGTTAGTTTGGAACACTATTTACATGGTGTTTTATCGCTCTTGGTCCCTATGGGTGATCTAGTTTAAATCTTGATATTTGCTCCGCAAATCTTTCTGGGAAAAATCTCCGTCTCCTTGTTTCCCTTGGGCGATAAATAGGATTTTCAAGTTAAAGTCTTTAGCTTCAGACTTTGTGAGGATACAACTAAGTGATGGCTCTTCAACCACTTTTTGGCAGGCTCCTTGGACTTCTCTTGGACCTTTACTCAGTCTGTTTGGCCCCTCGGGTCCTAGGGAATAAGGCATTCCTCTCCACGCCTTTGTGGCTGATGCTCACATTACTGCTTTCTGGTCCATTCCTCATCTGCGCTCTGACCACCATCTTCAACTTGCCTCTTCTCTAACTCAGGTTTCTTTCAGTCTTTCTCCTGATCGATCCTCTTGGATAAACCCTGCCTCAGGCTTGGAATCTCCTTTCTCAACTGTGGCTGTGATGACACACATTCGATCTCCCTCTCCAATTGTGCCTTGGTCTCGTGTTTTTTGGCCGAAACAGAGAATACTGAAACACTTCTTTTGTACTTGGCTCTTCGCCCTTAACAGAAACCCAACCAAAGAGATTGTTGCCTCTTGGGGGCTGCCAACTGACTAAACATGTGTGCTTTGTTCATAAATACCAGAATTTCAAGACCATTTATTTGTTGAGTGCTAATTCTCTCAACTCGTGTGGACAGCGATCATGCAGAAATTTGATCTCCAAATTCACAATTTCTCTTGGTCCAATATGTTACATTAGTTAAGCTCTACTACCATTGCTCGTCCTATACATCGCACTTTTCTCTTGGTTTGGTAGGTTGCAATTTATGATCTATGGAGGGAACGTAACTATCGTATTCATGAGGCAAAGTCTATTTCTCACTCAGGTATCTTCTGATTGATTGATCTTTGTATCATGAACAAAGCTGCAGCTCTTTATCGACAAAATTTGAATTGGGGCACGTTAATACTCCACATTTGGTTTAGGCACTAATACCATCTTTTTTTTTGACACTGGTCTCACCTTTTTGTAGGCCGTAGACCCCACATGAGGCTATTTTGCTCCCACTGGAGCGTTCTGGGAATTGATCCCGAGTACTGAGACTGAGGGGAGGGGTACTCAACCACCTCAACCAACTCATCCTGGCATACCATCTCTTCTATCTTCACTACTCTAGTCTTGGCATTTCTTTTCAACTTTTTATCATTTCCCTCTTTTGGTCTATGTATTTAAAACAACTTTTTTATCTAATAGAAAACTATTTAACATTACCAAAAAAGAAGCATTTAGCTTCTTTTATGGAATATAACCATTAGATTAATTAATTTATTTCCGGCATTTTTAAATATATATCTAATTTATTTTCGAAATTTCACAAAAAAATTGGAAGTTCTTATAAAAGATTTCTAGAAAATTAACAAGTTAAAAAGAAAAAAATCACTTGACTTTGTTTTCAGAGATTCAAAAATTGGTTGTAATCTTCGTTTGTAAAATGAAGCTTTATAGTGAACCGAATTTGAAAATATAATAATGTATAGACAATTAGACATCAAGCCATTCGGATTCCCTTTCTTTATTCGTCTCCTTACTTTGAATTATATATCATAGGGTTTCTGTTTCCTTTCAACTTCCCAAATTCAAATCTCTTATCTCTCACCGGAAAATAAACTAAACTAAGCAAAATGCAACCTCCAATTTGTAAAGCCAGGTCTCAGAGTCACTTTAAATATCTGAAACCGCTTCTCAAAGACTCCATCGAGCTGCTCTTGGTGCAGTACCGGAACGGGCGTACTGATTTCTCCGATTTTGACTCCATCTTCACTCGTATTCATCAAGATCTTCCTGACCCGCTACCTCTCAAAATTGTCTGGTTCTACTCCACGATCAGATTCTACTCTTCGAAATTGGCTTTCCGGGACGACTCTGTTAGGTTAACTTTGAGCTTTTTCCAGCTGCTTGTTTCTTTCTCCGATTCATTCACCAGCGCTATGAGGATAGCTCTATTATCTCCCGTTGTTTACCAGTTGAGTCGTTTGGTCAATAGTACTAGGAGGAGAGATGCATTGAGCTTGCTAGAAGGGACTGTTAGCTATATTAGCATGTACTGTGTAGAGGAACTAAGAAATGAAGATAATGATATGTTAATGGTCTCGGGGATTAGTTTTTCTGACTTGACTCGTGTTTGGGTTGTGGATGAAGTGCCAGAAAATTGTAGAGTGAGAGATTGTTTGTAGATGTTCATGCCATTTGTTAGTGAGAGGTTGCGTAAAGAGATCGATTTTGAATCCTGCCGCGTTGGTTACTTAGCTGGAATTGTAGCTTCTCAGGTTTTCTTGCTCAGCTTATGCTTGAGATTTAATTCGGAGTTAAGTAGATCCGAGCTAGAAAAAGATGTGCGGGATTATGTCCTTTAGATGATTTCTGGGTTTCAGAGTTGCTACTTTTTTGGTGAGTGTTTACCATTTCTGGTAATGATTAATTCAAATAACAAAAGCTTCAAAGGGCATTGAATAGAGAAAGCAATATTTGATAAGTGCCTCCTCTTTATAAGTTTTCAGATGTCTCAATTGGTTTAGTTCAATCATAGTGAGGTTTTTCTTGATTTTGTTACAGACGTCATTCTCAAAATGCTGCTGCTGGAGCCATATCTGCATCTAACTTCACTACTGGTTGGTTCTTTGACTAAACTATGTATCAACTATTTAGTCTTTTCTCCCTAGATGAATTGCAAGTTTGGAATTGGTGTTTGTGTTTTTTATATGTGCATGCAATCAGAACTGGATGTCCAAGAATGCCTGTAAGGCTGTAATGATTTCTTAAATTATGTTCTCTATGACATATAATTGCGTTATTCTGTTTCATATGAAGCTTTTTAATCTTCCAGGGTCCGGAAGATGAAGCTACTTTAACAGCAATCATAACAGAAGCTTTGATTAAATCAGTGGAGAAGCTATTCCTTAACCCTGGGAATGGAACTTTACAACGTAGTTTACACTTGAAGAACATTGCGATTAACTGGTTATTTCTTTTTAACAATGCCATGGTTTCTCTAAGGTATGCTTCTGAGGTATATAAAAATTATTTACTTTAGTTGCTTGATTGTTATACTTGATACTCCAAACAATTTACACAGGAGAATCAACGATCAAGAGAAAACCAGCAGGTACATGAGTATGTTCTCCAGTTCACGTATTCCTTATCACTTGATTAGTTGGGTAATCAGTCAAGGCGAAGTGATTAGAGATGCAAATGCACTGAGGAACTTGACTCCCGCATCCTTCATAGGTGAATTTCGTTCTTTATCTCTAACATATGGGTCATGTTGATTGTTTTCTTGAGTGATTTGTTCCATGGAACATCCCGTCTGTTCTCTAGAGCTGTTTGTCTCACTCGACACATTGTACAAAACCTGATATCCAGAATGGCTTGTATCACTTGAAGAGCTAGGACTAAGGGTTTTTGAATGCGACCATTCCAAAAGCTATGCCAGAACTGTGATTCACAGGGCAATGCCAAATCTCATTTTCGAAGGCACATTGGTGAAGCAACAAGAGGAGTTTGATCAAGATGTAGACATGGCTGATGAAAACATTGCGTCATCCATCTCTATTCTCAGTAGTAGCACAAGAAAACGCAAAGAAGAGAAGCAAGATAAGGTGGAAGAAAAGAAAGTAAAGCTGTTCAAACACAGACACATCAACGTTCAAGAGAACTCCAAGTTTCAACCTTTTATCTTCTCGGATAGTTTGGTAAATGGGACTGAGGTTAAAGTTTCAGACATGGAGCCGTGAGTCCTGAACCACTTGTATTAATAAGTGAAATTGGCTTACTATGAAACCAATATATGGTATAATTGTAGGAATGCTACTGAAGTAAATTGTTGTCTAAAGTCCAGAGATTATAACAAGTTTAATTGTTTAAATACTTTATATAGTAAGTAAATTCTAAGATATTCGTCAGTCATCTTTCAATCTCATGGGTCTTGTTGCCTTATCATTGATCTGCTAGTGAATTAAATGTTAATGGGCCTTCGTGTGCTCGTTTAAGAAATACTTCCTCCGTTTCATATTAGTTGTCATTCTAGAGTTTGACACACATATTAAGAAAATAGGTGAATGTTCTATTATACCCTTATTTGACTATTAGAATTCTAAATCATTTAATATTTTATTCATTTAATTAGGGGCAATGAAATAATTTTTATTTCAAAAATTACATTGGAAAATGAGAATGATAACTAAAATGAAACAAAAAATTTAGGCTAGAACGACAAATAATATGAAACGGAGGGAGTATAATCTATGAAGACTTGATTGAACATCTTTCTATACAACTGTCTAAATATCCCAGAAAGTATCTTAAAAGTTGACTGATCATGAATGGATGGAGTTGTATTTAAATTCAATCTTTGGGTTCAAGCAGAGAAAATAGAAGTTTCAAGAGATGGAAATTGACACGTAGTTAACCTGTGTTGTGCAACAACTTCCATATGAGCCAATAGCCATATGATGTAAATGGATTGGATTAAAAGCAAAGAAATGGCATGACTCTATATAGATAATGTAAAATACAAAACTAAATGTGAATATGTAGATATATACAAATATGGTTAAAAATAATTTGGTGCTATTTATATAAATCTACACAACTGTAATTCTGCTTCTTTATGGGTATGGACGTATTCTATATACTATGAAAAAAATGATAAATATTGTCGGCGAAGATTCGTGAATAGTCTTCTTTTTTTTTTTCTTTTTTTTTTTTGAAATTAGATTTTGATGAGTGAGTGATGGTAGGGAGATGGAGACAGCTTCTAAAATAATTTAAGAAAATGGTAAGCTTAAAAGTTGAGTAATGTGGTGTCACACGTGCCTTCATTTAATCACAAATATTAGGGAAGCAATTACTGTTTTCACTTCATTCCATCAAACAACCACTGCATGCTTTCACTTAATTATAAACTAATAAACATTTATTAGTATTTAATGATATTGGACTTACACAAATTTGCAATGAAACTTGCCTGACATTTTAGAGATAACTAAAAAAATTACTACAAAGCCGCATGTGGATCCAATCCAAATCTGCAAAGAAAACATCAAACCATTAATCAAGTAAAAATATACTATTTAATATAGAAAGTGAATGTATGTACTGAAAGTACATGATTTCAAAGTGTTATATGAGACATTATTACTTGATTGATGGGAACAAAACTTTAGAGACCAAATTTCGAAAATCAAAGAAGCATAGACTATTAAAAATGGTATTGTAAATGTAAAGATTAAGAAACGTGGTTGGTGGGTTAACCATCATTATTACTATATTTTTCATGAAAAACATAAGATCTATATTTTAGTATTTTTTTAAATGGTGGTGAAAAGAATGTAATTGTACTAATGTGTAATGATTACTTTGTTAGTACTCAAAAAAATAATATACTATAAATGTGTATTTCTTCGGTGATTAGTATTGCTTATGTGATTGAGAATATTCCATCAAGTATTATAGAATCATTCTTAAGTTAATTAGAGCTCATGAAGTAATTCTTTTTTACCTAACTACCATTATTAAAAAATTTGAAAGATTATCAGCAAAGATAAAGACATTGTTAATTTTTTTTTGTTACAAATGACAATGTTATACTTCAATGCTTTATACAATTATATTCCACACATATATATATATATATCTTAATTTGGTGAAAGAACGAATTAAGCTTAATCAAATGAATAGTAATTCCGAATGTTAAAAAAATGATATTTAATGTGTTTATTTGTGTATATTGTTTCTCTTTTCTGAAAAAAAATTGAGTCACGGTCAATGTATTAAATGTATTCAGATGTGAGGAAAAAAAATTAATAATTATAAAAATAAAAAAAAATTGGGCGGATTTATAATTAAGCAAAAGGGACTTATGGTTTCACGCTCTTGTTGGGTGCCAATGACACATACCAACTCGACAGGAAAACGACATGTGTGTTCTCACTCTCACGCAATGGGCCCCGTTTTTTCCTATACTAAACCACACGATGTCCGTATTCTATAACGGGAGCAGGCTAAATTTAGAAGAGAAGACGACAAAACTAATGAGTTAATATCAAACGGCTCTGGATTCACCTTGGCCCCCTTTGAACCCATCGGTCAAAAAGTCAACAGTTCGTGGACTTATTTTCTCAAAAGATGATTCTTTATTTTGGCCCCTGTACTATTTTATTCATCACGATTCTCCCTGTATTATTTTTATTATACTCAATGTTTATTAACATTAATCTTAAATTAAAATATAAATCATGAATAATGTCACAAGTTTTTAATATCAAAATGGACGTAGTAGAATGCAAGTAAATACTCATAATTACCTAAGATTTTACATGTAACTTAAACATTTTAATCTGGAACTAATATAGAAATTATGGATTTGAATTATTATCACAGGTTTTAGATCATGTATTTGTTGTAAATATAACAGAAAGAAATAGAAAAATTAAATAAATAAAAACAGTAGAAAATGAAGGTACCGACACGTTTTGGGTATGAAATTGAAAAATAAGGAAAATAAAGGGGAGAATTTAGAAGCTAAAAAAATAAAAAACTGTCGGTCCATTAACTAAGGTTAAGATTGATCAGAGTATGTAGTTAAGGGAGCTTGTGATTAATTTTTGCAGGTCCTACATTAAACCGAGTCGACCGTCGGTGACTCAGTACGAGTCTCGTTAACGAGTTCTTCCTTGTTTAAAAGTCACAGGTCTTTCTATTTATAAACAGAAAAAAACGAAGATTAGCTAGCCATTGTTTGTTAGAGAGAGAGAAAGAGAAGACAAATGGGAAGATAATCCTCTCTGCTTATTTTTGAATATTTAAAGAGATAAACAGAAAGAGAAAGAGATGGCGGAGTCAAGCGATTCGGTCTCCATTGATATGGAGGCATTGTCTCTTGGAGGACAGGTACGATTTTCCTGGGATTTTTATTTTTTGCAAGTTTTAAGGATTTTTGTGTCTTTACTGAGAACATTACGGGAATAAGACGAAGACGAACACTAGAATGGTGCTTATTGATTTTGTTTTTGCTTTCTTCGAGCTCCTTTGTTCGTGATAATGATTTGTTGTCCCTATTTTTATGTTATTTTGTGTTTTTGTTTTCTTTTCTTATCTGCTATAGTTTTAATTACCTGATTATCTGATATAGCAAAATCTGGAATCGTTTCTACTTAAAACAATGCTGGATTGCTAATTGTCCTTGCTTCATTAATTTTTGGAGCTCAAATTGAAATGATGTTTTTGTGTCGGTGATATATTCAAAATTACGAAGTGTGCTGTGGATGATCTGATTCCTCGATTCTGCATTGAGTTTGGTTTTTGTGGCTCTGAGATTTTTACGTTCTGGATTTTCATGTCTTCCTTAGTTCATGGCACAATTAACACCTTAATTTGGAACATGTGTATCTGATCAAATTCTTGTTCTACTGATTATATGTATATAACTTTGATTTTCCACATTCTTTTTCTCATTGTTCTAAGGTTTTGAGGATTTATCTTTTTTTTTCTTCGCATCGCAATGTTTATTGTGAAATTTCATTAACGAGGTTTTGGTTTCGCTGTTGATCATTGTTTGACCATTTTTTTATATGATTTAATGGGAAACTTTGGTACTTTTTAATCGTTGGTCTCTAATCAATTTTTATTACTCACAAGAGAAATGAGTTTTTTTAGGTGTGGTCCTAAACTATGCATGTTCTTACTCTTTTCATTTATTTCATAGAGGTTGTATTTACTGACTTAAATTCTACTCTCTCTCTTTATTTATTTTAATTTTAATTGTTGATAGGAACACCTTGTGGAGACTACCTATGGTCCAGTATGTGTTACCGTTTGTGGAGATCCAGATAAACCAGCTCTTATCACGTATCCTGATATAGCTCTAAATTGTAAGCTACATAACTTCACTAGTTTCAGAAATATGATTAGAATATGAAATGCTTTTTCCTGATTTGTTGCGTTCGTTTTGTACAGATATGTTCTGTTTCCAAGGATTATTGTTTTGTCCAGAAGCTAGTTCCCTGTTACTCCACAACTTTTGCATATATCACATCAGTCCTCTTGGGCATGAGGTTGGTAACTGGATTCTGATCATTTACAAAATTTGTATGTTATTGGTGTTTTACTGTTCACCAATATGATATTCCTTTAAAAATGCAATTCATATCCCTTATTACATCGCTTTCTTCAAGAGTCATTGCAGTTGGGAGCTCCAATGATAAGTGTTGATGCTCCTTTGCTCTCAGCTGATGACTTGGCCGACCAGATTGTTGAGGTTCTTAACTTTTTCGGGTAAAAGATTCGTCCTAAACGACTTTTATAATTGGTAGTTATTTCATTGAGCTACCTATATTCTTGTTATATCGTTATCTTGGTTTGCATTACCAAGTTCTTTCATTATAAACTTTATTAAAGTAAGAGTGACTACTTTTTTTCCTTCTTTCTCTAAATATATATTTTTTTCTTTTTGCTTATTGGCTCTTATCCAGACTTGGTGCAGTAATGTGCATGGGTGTCACAGCAGGAGCCTACATTCTGACCTTATTTGCTGTAAGTATTTGTGACCTACAGGAGCTACGCTTATCATTCAGCTTGAAGTCAAATTTTTAATTATGCTTGCTACTTAATTCTTCCAGATGAAGTACAAGCAGAGAGTTCTGGGATTAATACTCGTCTCTCCGCTGTGCCAAGCGCCTTCCTGGTCAGAATGGTTGTGCAATAAGGTCTTCTATTGCAGAGATTTCTTCTGTCTTATTTTGTATGGGGTTATTGCCTTAATGATCTAATTATCATATCTGACAATCCTTAACTTATGCAGGTTATGTCGAATTTACTTTACTACTACGGCACGTGTGGCGTGGTTAAGGAATTGTTACTAAAACGGTACTTCAGTAAGGTATAGCCTCTCTCAAGACTCATGTATGACTTAATTGTTTTTCAATAATTATGATTTTAGTTTAAGCAGTTTCTTGTAGATTGTATATCAATTATTTTCGTATTGTATCCTAGAATGTATTTTTCACTAGCCAGATGATAAATTTTGGACGTATGTTCTCATAGGAAGTTCGTGGTAACGGTCAAGTTCCAGAATCGGATATTGTCCAAGAATGCAGAAGAGTAAGTATACTCTTTCTCCTTTTTAATCTGCAATCTTGTGATGGATTGACATTTTCCCAAGTAATAATATTTATATGTAATCTTTGACTATCCAGTTACTTAGTGAGCGGCAGAGTACAAACGTGTGGAGATTCCTTGAAGCAATCAACGGGTAAGTTTTGTATATCTATGTTGATGAATATGGACCATTTTTAAGTATGGAGTTGAGAAAATAAGTAGAAGGTTTTGAAATTTGGTGAAACAGGAGACCGGATCTTAGTGAAGGGTTGAGAAAATTGCAATGCAGAACTCTGATATTCATTGGTGAAAATTCTGCGTATCACTCGGAGGCCGTTCACATGACCACAAAACTAGACAGAAGATATGGCGCATTAGTTGAGGTACTAATGCACATTAAAGGTTTAGGTCTCAAAATTTGAGAAGATTTGGTTCGATTTTGAATGACAACCCGTAATGATAATACAAATAAAACAACAGGTACAAGGAAGTGGGTCGTTGGTGAGTGAAGAACAGCCACAAGCGATGGTAATACCTATGGAATACTTTTTAATGGGATATGGATTGTATCGTCCTACACAGAGCGTAAGCCCAAGAAGTCCTTTGAGTCCTACTCGAATCTCTCCTGAGCTTCTCTCCCCTGAAAACATGGGATTGAAACTCAAGCCCATCAAGACACGACTCGCCCTATGACCCTGCATGCCTCCTCTGCTACTACACACATACACATGATATACCACATAAAATTCGCCACTGTTGGAGTTGGAGCTGCTCTTCTGTTATCGATTTGAGCTGTAGATATAGACACATATATATTGATCATCTATATATATATATATATATAGAGAAAGAGAGAGAGCAAAATTGAGAGGAAGAAAGAAAAAAATAAAAAAGAAGAAAGGGATTGATTATATGGTAGAAAGGTTACAGATGTTATGTTTTGATTCATTAATATTTATTTTGTAGTAGCTCTTCGTTGTCTTTGTACATTCGGGTTGAATAATTATTTATGGAAATCTCCATATTATTTGATCTCAACTTGTTCAATATATGAAATCTTTAAAAGTTCATTGTTATTATTACAATCGAAAATTTGGAAATTAGATTGTCCAGATAAAATAAAATGTTTTATTTGGTAGACTTTGTGTTGCAATTAATACGAACCTGAACAAAAAGAGGATCAAATGCAATCCTGTCTATAATCGTTGTGGTGCATATGAGGAAAAAAGAACATTCCCTAACAATCAAATATGAGCATTGTCCTTTGTTCCTTCACTTCTGAATGTTTTTCTGGAAAATTTGATTTGGTACAATTTTTGACTTTTTATTCTGGAGAATTCCAGAATTAATTAATGTCAAAGTTTTTCCGTGGCTGATATGGTTCCTATGGAAAGCTAGAAATAAGGATTGCTTTTCGGGAATAAGCAAAGACCCACGGGAGATTATAATCCAAGCGGAGTAAGAGATGACTCAATGGTCACATGGTACATGTACGAAAACCAATGTAAGCCAACCAGGATCACTGACTGTTAACCCGACCTTCACGGGTTATAGATGCTTTGTTGATGTCTCTTGGAAAAATTCAGAACTTCATTCTGGATTGGATTGTGTTTGCTTTCCAGACGATATATCTGGCAATTGTAAGGGAGCATGTCGAATACGAAGGAGTCTCTCGGCATTACACTCTGAGATGAAAGCTGTTCTTTGGGTCATGGGATCTCTGATCTCGCTCTAATTCTTGGATGTGGAGCTGGCTACGGACTGCACAGACGTACTGAAGTTGTTTACCAATCTTGATGATTGGCCGACTTTCTTACCGTATCAGAAAGAATTTCTTAGGTTGATATCTCTTTTTAGTGCTTTTTCTCTTCATGTAATCCCGAGATCACTAAACCATAATGTTGATGCTCTCGCTCATTCTATTAAAGAGTCAATTAATCGTTTAGTTCTGTGAACTCGTTTTCACTTCCTTGGATGTTTGATTATATGATTATTTGATTATATGATTATGTTGGTTGACAAAAAAACAAAAAAAAAACTTTGCATTATTTTCTTTGACTTTCTTTTGTAAAATGAATATGGCCGAAATATTTAGAAACAATATACAAAAAATCAGAGTAAAAATGATGTAATCTTAACTGTAAGCAACAAATTCCATAAAACGTCATAACACATCTTTGAAGATTATATCCATCAGTTAAAACAGTTGTGACCCAAACAGTATATCATAATTATTTATAAGCTAAACTCAATCTTCTTCTTCTTTTTTTCTTTAATGGTTGTTTTCTTCGATAACCCTTCTTGGAATTAGATATTCACCTTTCGTCATCCATAATAGGTTATTTTTTGCTCCAATTTATTATTCAACTATTTCCAATTTTTCTGTAAATTGTAAATTTTTTTTCATCCTCATAACCTTTCATCTTTTGTAATTTTTTTGTCAATTAAATATTTTGTAATTATTTATTAGAAAAATGACCTTTCAATCTATCTTATGTAATTATTATTTTTAAAAAACAAATAGTGTTTGTGAAGTGACTTTGATCTAGTAGCAGGTAATAAATCAACTATAGAAAAAACATTATCACATATCCAAAGATCGAGTTCCACTATCTACATTATTTAGGAACTTAGCTAATAGGTCAGTTATGCCCAATGTTAAAAAAATGATGTTTAATGATGAGTTGTATTGACAATATTATTTTTATTGGTTAATAAATAAAAAATGTTTTGTGCTAATGTAGCACAATAAAAATAAACCAAAATAACACAAGTTTCGATGAAGAGGAAACAACCTTACTTTTTTATATACATAATAATTTAAGAGATTACCAATGAATAACGCAATCAATAAAGAGCTGCCCCCGTACATCAAAACAGACAAAGAGACTAAGACAATCTCTGACAATGGTTTTTTAAGTGGGTATTTTACTAAAAAAACTATTAAAAATAATAAAAAAAGTAGGAAAGAGAAATAGATTCTCTTTTGTCTCTTGCTTAAGAGATTCATTTAAACAATTTAAAAGATCCAAATACCACTTAGAGCAGCTCCAACAATAAGAAACCCATTAGAGGTTCTTAACATTATTTAATTACAAATAATGAGGTTTGTGAAGTTAAGAACACTTAGATTGAAGTTTAAAATTTTCAAGGTACAATGGTAAGGTTCTTAAAAAATGTTGCTCAAAATTAGATGGTTTTGGTCGATGGAAACAAGAAAGAAAAAATGAAATTACTGACCTTTTGCCCGATAAAAAGGGTCGATAAAAATACAATCATAATATGGACCAATAGATCGATATATTAGGTCCATATATTACAGCTGTAAGTTAACATAATATGGACCTTTTATCGAGCAAGGAGACGATAAAAAGGGTCGATTAACGGAACCTTTTTCGATAAAACCAGAGCAATAGCTCTCTCTCTTTCTCTCTCGATTAAACTCAACTCCATCACCATAGCTCTCTCTCTCTCTCTCGATTAAACTTCAAATTTCTTGGGTTTTTTTGTGAAATTAAGCAGCTCTCCCCAATCCTACTGTGTCAACAACAAATCTAAGGTAACTCAATCTTTCTCTCCTATTTCTCCAATTTCTCCATGCTAGGTCACGACTCCAATTTTAAAAAATCAAACTCGATTTTGGATGATTGGTTGTAAGATTCACCATATATTGTGATGAATAATTGTAGAGCAGCATGATTTGGATAAGTAATTTGGAGGTTTCGTGATAAGATTAAGGATTTGACAAATCTAGGTTGAAGAGAGGAACAATTCTCCACTCTTTTTGGTTCTGATATAGTTATGTTTTCAATATTTTGAAAGTACCATGCCTCCCAAGACTAGAAATCTAGAGCAGAACTTAACCTCAAAAGGGAAAGAGAAAGAACAAGCAGGGACATCAAAGAGAATGGGAAAATTTCTCATGACAGGGAATGGAAAACAAAAGGAGATGATGTGAACTCAAAAATACGGTTCATATCAATGGGTCATCACAAATTGT
>OVBA01002066.1:0-37321 GCA_900406435.1 Lepidium aucheri
GTCTTCTTGTGGTCACCATCAAGCCTAACCATCCGGCGAGGCACGTATCAACCTTCATTCAACCTTTTTTCTTTACTTTTTTGCTTCCAAAACAGTTCTTCTTCCATGATCATTTCTTCAAGGTCTGACTTTAGTTTGGTTATCATGTCTAGGTTTGGGTGTTGTTTCCTTTCTTCTTTGTCCAGCCTCTCATGAGTTACTATTCTCGCCAACTAGTAACGAGTTACTATTCTCTCTTCTTTTCCATTGTGAAATGCTTTTTCTACATGATGCAATACGGTCTTGAATGGATGGTTCATCTTGACTATTTCTAGACCATCAAACCTAAATGATTTCTAAATGATTTCCATTCACCTAGTCCTACCAACCGTTTCCAATTGATCATACATTTGTTAAGTGGTTCCATACTTGTTGTCTCTTCGAATGTATAGGGTTACCATATACAAAGGTTGCAGCCATATCTTCTCCTCCTATTCTAATACTAGTATATGTTACATTATTATCAGAGTGATTATCACTAGGTTCACGTGATCTTTCCAAAAGATTGCCAATCCACCACTCAGCCAAATAGGTTCCCTAATGTGGGAATTACTATATCTCAGCCACAGCTGAGTTGACTCTACATATTTCTTATTGTTTTTATATCCACGAGGAACAAAATACCCGGAAATAAGTATTTCCTTATTTCTTGGAGGCATCAAACTGTCAGTCTACTCCTTATTCCCCGACATTTCCAACTTAGAATGCTCATTGTGTATTAAGTTACTTCTGGATAGCCACCAGATCAATTATATTCTTTAAGCTTGACTACTCATATTTTTCGTTTTAATTTCTTGGCAAAGGATCCTTCATTCATTGTTTATTCCGGTTGTTTGTAAGTCTGATCCTATTTTGATATAAATTATATATGATTGTCTCTTAGGCTATCTTCTTGAGCTTTTTGGAGCATTACGTGGTTGCTTGTAGATGCCAATAACTTCTATCTTGAGTCATGTTGTTCCATTTTGCTTATATCATCGTGCGTTGGTGATGGCTTTTCTTATGTTTCTAGAAGTAGTGTTCTTAATAAATCTTGAAATTTTTGGTCCTTAAATCATAGATTCCATCTAGGTGTTCCCCATGAAGTCTTCCGTCCATAGTTGTAGTGTTCCTAGCATTTTTGTCACCTTTTCCATGTCTTTTTGACAGCTTTTAATCGGTGATTGTTATGAGTTTCCTTTCCAATAATATTTTTCATCTTTGTCATATTCTGAAGGGTTACTTTGTGTGAGTGCTCCAATTTTTGGCATTTGGTCTGGTCGTGATCGAAGCATATATATGACATCGACTCTGTATTCTATCAAAATCTGCCTCAACCTTAAACATTTGGCATGATGGTAATGTTACTATCATATTTTTCCTTGCAGGATTCCTAGTGTTTAATATTATCTTCACTCTAACGAATTCATAATATTTCCCATTCATTATAATTCCAATAGTTATGAGTAAGAACCGAATTTATATCCTATTTTCACTGAAAATTAAATTGGAACTTATCTTTGGATAAAACCAATCTCTGGATCCGGTTTTCAAATCACCATATTCAAGGGATATTGATCATGGCTTTTGTCATGTTTTGTTGGTATGGGTTTAGTATTTTACCGATAAGACTGAGATTGTGATTTGTACCTGATATATATTTGCCATTCGCTGGTAAGATTATTGGGTTATCTTTTTGAAATGGCCATTGACTGAAGCTCCTCTATTAGCTCATCATTCAAATCTTCTGTCAATGGATTGTTCATGGTTTTCTTCTCTGCAAACCACTAACAGGAGATAGTTGATGCCCAACTTCTTCTTGAAGTTAGCCGATCTTCCGAATTTAGATGAATTTGGGCTTATATTATCCTTTCACATAGTATGGGTACCTTGCATGCGAAGATCAAGGTTTGTGGACTCATCAGATTGGAGTTTATATGTTCGATGAAGTCGTGAAGTTATGCAGCTGATTTGGACTTTTTATTTTGCTGTTAAGAGTTAATTGCTCACTAGTTGAAGATTAACCAAAACTAGTTTGGAAAAATTTGTTATGTAAATTGAGGAAATCGGCGATCCAGGATCCCAAGAAATAACTCTTAAGGAGGTTTATTGGAGAATGAATTTTTATTGATTTTAAAATAATTACAAAATCATGTGTTATATTCAATCAATGATTTTAAAATCCATATTCAAATCAGGTATTATTTAAGCATTGATTTTGAAATCTATATTCAAATTATGTGTTATTCAAGCATTGAAATCTAGTCTATTTGATTTTTAAATTTACTTTATCTGATTTTAAAATCTAAAAAATTAGAAATATATCCACTCAAGATAGAGAAAAAAGAGAATTTTTGATTTTTCTACTAATATTATGTGTTTAGGAAGGTTTATGATTTATATCTAATTAATACTTAGTAAACTAATTAAAGTTTCGAATTAGAATCTACAACGATGATTTAAGGGAAGATACCCACAATGTAAGAAAAATAATCTCTTTAACCAAAAGAAAAGAGACAAAAGTAAGAAATAAAACAAAATTAATATTAAAAATAGAATGTGTGACAAAGAGATATGAACGTCAACGGATTGGTAGAATCAACGGAGACTTTCATTCTCCGATATATTCCAAAAAGGTCTAACTTATTAATTTAGACAATATGGAACCTCACGTTCTGTTGGATCCATTCAATGCGTGCACTGATAATTTATTTTATTTTTTTATTTAAATAATCATTTTTTTTAACAATTAGATCGACAAAACCTGATCCATAGCCTAGCGTACACCCTAAAATCTTTTTTTAATTCTACTAATGTAGTGGGGAGGAATCAAACCCCGCTGTCATGAGTCATTAGCTGAATCATCCTAACTTTACTCAGCTAAATAATCATTCTTCAAATCTTTAAATAAAATAAAAAAAAACATCATTAATTAATTGTTTAATATTACTTGTCATTTTGGATCTCACTCACCGACGTACGTTCGTGTCCATGCATCCTATTTATCACACGTTTAGAGATCCATCTATTTTGCAATTTATTCATATTTAGTAACTATTTCTTTTTTTTTTATCAAAACACAACTCTACTTTTCAATAAGCATTTAGTTTCTTATTCTTATCTCTGGCTATTTCTTTTTGTTTATCACAATATAATTGTAAAATTGCAATCTATATTAGCAATTCCACAAAACAAAAATAGTACTTAATATATTTTTTTCGTTAAATTTAAATTCAACCACTGACAATAGCCCAAACCATAATTAATGCGAAAATGCACGTAGCAACAAGCTCAGAGCAAAAAATATGTAAACTTATAAAGACATACATGCAATATAATGGATCTACATTAATTAGATCTTTAAAATTAGAAACTAATGAATGGAAGACACGTAGTTACTAGAATTTGGTAGAAGCATATAATAGAGGATCATGCTATAAATTAAACAAATTAAGCCATTTTCATCGATTTTCAGTATGACTATTCACTGTGGCCTATTTATACAAACTTTTTGGCATATATGACTTTTTATGCAATGGGTTTCATTTTAACTTCTTCTTACACAAGTGGTCTCTACTACTCTATGTTTCTTTGTTTTCTTCCTCGTAATTGTAGGAGACTAACATGTTTTATATTTGTTTTAAATTAAATTGTTACTTTTGAAACTTTGTACTATTAAAGTAAATTGACAAATTCTAATCCATAATTTAAATTCTTTATTCTAAACCTCAAATTCTATTACACGGAATTATACGATTCTCTATAATAAAACTCATACAAAAAGCGTCATATATGAAAATTTAATTGTTTGATATTTGTTTAATTGGTTTTTAGTTTATATGTCTCTATTACACCAAATATCTAATAATATGATGAAAGTATAAAAAAATCGAGACATGACTTCCTTAATTACTGCACCAACCATATTTTTGTTATTGCGACCGCATAATTTCAACTGTCCTAAGCTATTTAATTAGCTTTCGTAATCAAATAATTTTTTTTTTCAACTGGCGTAATGGCTTTTAATTCTACTCCTACTACTTGCAGGTAGGAGGTTCGATCCTTAGTGCTTGAAGATTTGTAAAGAGAACATTATCACTGACTTACCTGTCCTCGACAATCAATATATAAAGTGAATAATTTTTGGATTTTTCTAGATATTCAAATATTGCTGAGGATATATGATTCAGTGGTAGTGATCATTTTACAAATTCTCAGACACCAGAATTCGATTCCTCCTCGATACAATAGGAAGAAAAAAAAAATTTTATGATATGAGTTTTGGCTATGGATCTGCGCTTGTCGATCTAATTATAAGAATAAGGTTAACAAAAAAAAAATTAAAATCTTGATAAAGGAGAGAATAAATTACTAAAACATGGAACATATTCAATCTATTCCGAGAAAATTGGTTTTCTATTTTTTTTCCAATTAGTATTTTATTTTAACACTACAAGAAAACAAGTAGGTTACGAGGACCAAATTCTTTGGTAATAGGGACAAAATCAGTTTCGTCGTATACTGATCATCGTAATGAGATATTCGTTGTAAATTCGTTGGCAATTTTGCATGAAAGTATTTCGTCGTAAAGGTGATGTAAAGAATTCTTTATAAATGCGTTGTGAATTATGGAGGAGAGAGAAACATTGTAAATTTATTGTAAATGTATTTCAACGTAACGAAATTGTTAAATTTAAAGTCTGCTTAATGTCGCCTAAACGTCTCGAGTTTTACAACGCATAAATGATGAATGACGTTACAAAGAATTAGGGACAATTCTCTTTACAACAAATTAGGGACAAAACAATTTACAACTAATTAGGGACGATATGATTTACAACTACTTTGGGACTCAAAGCCTTAAGGCGAATTGAGAAACTTTTTTTAAAATTTTTATTTACATTTAAAATTTAAAATATAAAATGTTTTGATTTAATAAAAATTTAAAAATCGAATAATTTAAATAAAAATCATTTCTAAAACATTAAAATTGTTTTTACAAAAATATTGAAGATTAAAATACAAAGTAATTACAATTAAAAATATATCATCGCATAAGTTCGTCTAATATATCCGCACTACGGTCATCTTGTTCGTTCGCTAATCTTTGGTTCAAATCGACATTCTCATTAGTCGATGTCTGAATCCCGAGGTTCTGATGTCTACACTCTAATGCCTCCATCGCATGCGAATTGTCTGCACCCAAGATATCAAACATGGACTCCATTGCTGCAAACTTCTTATCTGTTGATCGCTTTAGTTGTGCAATCTTCCTCGGTATACATAGCCGTCAACTCAGCACGAAAAGAAGTTTCCCCTATCTAAGAGGAAGTGACTCTCGGGACATCTTGGACGGATCCTACTCCAATAATCCATGCTTTCTTCTTTGGAGCAAACTGTAAAAAATGTTAACTATATTTATTAGTAAGAATTAATTAAACAGTGGAATTAAATAAATAACTTAATAATATAATTAAATACTTAATAATATACATTAACTAAACGTACCTATTTAAAAATTATGTCAACTTCGAAGTAGTTAACACTGCAGGAGTACCATCGGGGATTTCCTGGGAAAGTTAAGTGTGACGCTCTTGGACCGCAGCTACGGCATCGTTGTGCTGCTTCTCCGATCTAGTGTCAAAAAAACACCAGATTTCTTCTTATGAGTCCGCTCGAACAATTTTGGAAGAGAAGGAACATGTTCCGACTCTTCAGCCTAAAATTGTAAAACTTATATAGTTAAATATCAAATTAATGAAAAAATAAATTAATTAAATATTTAAAACTAAAACAAACCAACTTACTATCTGTAAAGCAACCCCGCCAAAGGGAGTCTGTCCAGTAGTATGAGGCATAGCGAGCGGCAAACTGTCTGGACCAAGTTTGTTCCGAGAAGCAGAACACTGAGTAGACTTCTTCACTGGATGAGGGTCTCCCCCAATAATGCTTCAGCCCCTCCCAAACTGTGGTCGTAATGAAGCAAGGTTTACCGTTGTCTCCCTTGACCTCCCATTCAGTCTTCCAGTCCAAAATGGTATTAGAAAACCATTTCATTGCCTTCTTGTTGAACTCATGCTTCACCGTCTCGCTAATGGACACATCCCAATTCCACCGTTTCTGTAAAAAGTTTAAATTAATATAAATTTATTAAATAAATTTAAATAAAAGAAAAAATTAAAATTAGTTGAGAAATAATTACCACAATATTTTTAAACCAAGTAATGCAAATATAGTGTGAGGTCGATGTCCAATTCGGGGCCGACTCGACATAGTAGCTCTTAGTGCAATATGTGATGCTATGCCCCATTTTGCTATCAACACCAAACCTGAAACATGTAAAACAATTGAAAGTAAATATACAATTTCAATTAATTTTAATTTAAAATTATGAAAATGAATTAATGAATATAACTACTACAAATCAAATAGAACACGTACCAATAAGTACTCTTAGGTCGATCAATATGCAAAACATCCATACTGTGGCGATAATCTTCCACGAGAAGATCTTTTACTCGGTACTGTGCATAAGGTGCATCTGATGATACCATAAGATCGGGATGAATACCTCCAACTACTGGTGGTAGAGGCGTGATAGACTCATCCAGTTGCGGATCCAGATATGGTTGTGACTGAGATGGATAACCAGTCGGCGGAACAGTCTGTGACTGTGTCTCCGGTACCCTCGAAAAAGTACATGCGCCAGTCGTCGACAAAGTACCCTGGATGAAATCACTATAGTGCGATCGACGTGTATGCTTACGCAGAGTCATAGATCGATCTACAATATTAAAATTATATTAAAATTATAAACATTAATCAACAAATACCAATTATATTATGAAATCTAAAATCTATTTCTAAAAATCTAAATTTCCATAACCTAAATCTAAATTCTAACAACCTAAATGAATATAGAAAAAAAAAGTTAGAGAGGGAAGAGAGACGAACCTAGAGAGAGAAGCGAAGGAGTTATGAATGAGCAAGATAAGGGAGAGAGTTTGTGGTTATATATATAGAAGTAAAAGTCATTGTAAAGAAGTCTCAAATTGACAACAGCTTTACGATGAATTCATCATGAAAACAACGCTACATGTGTAACGTCATAAAAACAACGCTATGGTAACTTTGCCTTTACGACAAACTCATCATAATGGCATTGTCTAGTTTATGACTCTCTTACAACGAATTCATTGTAACGGCATTGTCATTTGGTATGTTGACGACGAATTCATCGTATAAACGACGCTCAATCTACGACATGCTTACGATGAATTCAACGTAAATGCATCGTGTATTGATAATTTTAAACCTTAACTAAATCCTAAACTCTAAATGTTTGTCTTACAATGTATGATGATGGTCTTGTAATTGATGATGGTTTTGTATAAGGTTTTTCTTATAACGTATAACGAATAGATAACTTGCTCTGCTTGTGATGGTAATTAGAACAAGAACGTCGAATAACGTATAGATCATACTAACTTTTGCAAAAGTTAATCAATTTAGAATAAGAACGTTGAATTAAAAGTTCATATAATACATTAAAATATATTATATGATTAATACATTAAAAAGTTCATAATTAATACATGAAAATATAATTTAGTTAGATCCTTCATCATTACTATCATCTCCACTATCGTCATCATCACTTTCATCAAATTCATCACGATCACCATCATTGTCATCATCAAGGATATCTTTGTATTCTTGGTTTTGTAGATCAATTAGCACAATCTCCTCTATAGTTTGATCGGGTGTCTGTATATCTGGACATGATTCTTCTTGTAAAGAGAAATCTCCACCTCCAATAATTCGGCCACGAGGAATGATTTTAATAGCCGCTAACCAAGTGATTCCAGATTCTTTGATCTTAGGATATATAATAAAGCTAACTTGCTCTGCTTGTGATGCTATGATGAAATGCTCAAATTTGTTGTATCTTCTCCTTGCATTTACATCTACAACTCCAAATTTGCTGCATCGAACACCTCTGTTAACTACGGGATCAAACCAGTCACATTTTAAGAGCACACATTTCAGCCCAATAAACCATACAAATTGTACTTTAATAATTTCTTACAATATCCCATAGAAATCTGTTTCACCATTCACACATATGCCCCAATTGGCGGTTTCCCAACTTTTCCCGTATTCATAGGTATGAAATATGTATCCTCTGGTGAAGTACATGGGTGTCGTTGTTATCTCAGGAACTGGACCTTGAACCAAATTATGAAACCATGGTGGATACAATGGATCATCAAAGTCAATCTGTATACATGGTTAATTTAAACATAATTTATTTCCTTATACTAAATATTAATTAATAACTTAATTAGAGTTCTCATAATAAAATAATTAATTCTCACCTGGTCATTCAACCAGGGTGCCTGCATATCTTTCCGTTTGAGTACTTTAACCTTTGAAATTTCTTCACTAGTTTTTTTTACTTGACTTACAAATTAACTGAATGTATAGATATAATTAAGTAACAGTAAACACATAAATTAAATATATATATATATATACAATTAATTTACATATATATATATATATATATATATATCTCAAATGGGAGCACTTTCGTACAATTCAGAAGTATATATGTGTGTGCCGCGTGACGGTCTTCGGGACTACTCCACCAAACTTCTTTCATTTTCCCACTAAGAAGACAAACAGAGGAGAAGAAATCAGGAACTCCTACTGCATAAGTTGGGGCCACACCACCATCATCGTATCTTGTTCTTTTTTGTGTGTGAACGGTGGGTGAAAAATAGTACGATGTGAAGTGAGAGGTTTCTTCTGTCAGACTACCAGCGATGATTGACCCTTCCACTTTTGCCAGATTCTTTGTTTTGCCTTTCAAATTTTAATAAATCGCTCAAATGGGTACATCCATCAAAAATGAACAAGACCAACAAGTAATGCTTCATGAGGAAGGTGCACTGAGAAATGTTCCATAACATCAAAGAACAATGGAGGATATATCTTCTCTAAGTTGCATAATAAGCACGGAATATTCGCTGAAAGTTGTTCTAAACCTTCTTCTGTGAGCGTTTGTGCACTCAAATCTTGAAAAAGACCCCAATACCTACAGTATATAAAGCATGTACATATAAATTGATATATACTTGGTTCCGCTAGATTAACTTTAACATTATTATAATTACTACTACTTGCTTCATCATTCCCACCACCGTTATAACCTTCCCCATGGTGAGACCAAATGTAATACTATGGTGTAAACCCCCTATACAATAAATAATTCCATACAGTTTCTGTTTGGGCAAATTTCATATACTTGCACTTCCGACAAAGACAGAACATCTTACCCTTCAAGCGTGAGTTTGGTTTGATTGACTTGGTACATGAATATTTCTAGAATGTTCATATACTCTTTTGTCACTATTCTGGTAACATCTCTATGCATATACATCCACTTCCGTAGCTTGAATATATCACCACAAAATACTTTTTTTTCAGAAACTTTTTTTTTCTCAAAAACGTTTTTTTTGGATGTTTGTGTTGTGATTCATGAAGAGACCACACCCATTTATATAGGTAAATATTTAACAATATTTTACAACATCAATATTTGCAATTATCTAATAACAAAATTACAAGTAACTTACAACATATTTTTGAGTTATAAAAAAAACAAGTATACACAACAAAAACGTTTGTACCTAACTTCAAATTTTGTCTTTATTTCTTTGTAATTTAGATTTTTTGTAACCATATATCCAAATAGAGATATTTTTACGACCAATGAGTAGAAAACAAATTTTATCGTAAATGTCTTGCTACATAGAGACGTATTTACGATAAAACACTGAAAAGATGTCAAAATGTTATGAATTCGTCGTAATTCTACAACACTTTTATAACGACATATTTCAACTTAATATTACAACACTTTTACGACAAATTTTTAGTTTGATGTAAAGACGCTGGTAATTCGTCCCCTACTCAAATCGTCCTAAAAATGTCGTAAATCGACGTCACTAATCTGGCATTCTCTTGTAGTGTAAATATACAGTATTAAATAGTTTTGATAAATCATAAACTTTGAAATGCATTAAAATAAATAAGGTATATTAAATAATTATTGATTCATAGTTATTGAAAATTAAATTATACTCCGTGCTAAAATATGAGATAACATCTTAGTAATTATTTTTTAATTTAAAATCATAAGATAGTTATGATAATTATCATATATCAAATAACATGTCATCATCAAATGAATCATAATTATTAAATAATGGGTGATATTAGATAATTTATATTATTATCAAATAAATATGTAGTATTAAATGAACTGTAGTCTTTATTAAATGTTGTTATTATCAAATAATTTGGAATATCAAATGACTGAATAAGGATCGGTAACCATTATTTTTATTACTGAATATCAAGCGTAACTATATAAATATCAAATATTTATATACTAATTACTTTTTTTATTACTATTACTCTTATTTTGTTTTTTTAAATTATTTTTCTGACTCGTATTCGCTTGAAATTCATATAAACTCAAAAAAATATATGCAATAAAATTATATTTTGATTGTGAAATACAATTTTTTTCTCTTTTCATCCAAAATTTATATTATTGTATTAATATTTTATATACAAATTATACCTAATTTTATAATGAATATATGAGTATAATAATTAAACAAAAAATATTTTCATTTTTTATTACTATTTTTTGGTCAAGTTAATATTATTACTATTAATGAGTATGTAATATATGCCTAATTTATTTATTCTAGCTTATAAATATTTTATTTGTAATATGTACTTTTTAAAAACATATATATGCTTATAAAGTAAACATATATCTCATAGGTTACTATTATAAATATTATTTGTATAAATAAGGAAAACTAATGCAATGAAATGTTTTATAATATATATGGTTGTTTACAGTTTGTCATATTATTATTTCTATTTATAATGAAATCTATATTTATATGTAATATGAACAAAATTTATATACATAGCTTTTTTATATTGACCAATATATGTTTGTGCTCAAAAATTTATAGTATAACATATGTAAAAAAATTATAAAAAATTTCATATATTTTTGTGATTTAATATTTCAATTTATTTTATAAAATTATGTTAAATAAAGTATGAGTGAAAATAGTTATTAAAAATATATTAAATTTTCTATTATGTATGATTGATAAAATCAAGATTTGATCTGATATTGGTTAAAAATCAAACTCTATAACTTTTTGATGTATATTTAATTAATCTTTTATAAAAGATTTAAAAGTGTTTTTTGTGGGGAAAGAGATGAATCCAGAGATCATATTTTCTTCGCTTGTCCGTACTGTTTTACCATTTGAGTGATTATTTCCAAGGGTCTTCTTGGTTCTTCCATCAACCCAGATTAGTCCATCACCATGAGCGCACATCTTCATCATCGACTTCTGCTTCCAGATCGAGTTTTACTCAAGATGCTGCTCCAAACAGCAACCTATTATATATGGTGTGATCAAAACTTGCGACTCCATGGTAAGCCAGGTTCGACAATCACAGATTTTACTCACATTATTGATAAGATACTTCGTAACCGCATTTAAACGTTAGAGAAATTAATGGGGACACAGAATTCGATTAAACGTTAATAAGCGAATACATCAGGCTTCCTTGCTCTCTAGTTTCAATGTTCCTTTAGTTAACTAAACATAAAAAGGACTTAGTTTCCAATCTAATAATTAATGGTTCTTTAACATGTACTCCTAATTAATTACTTTGGCTGAGCTTTTTTTTTTGTCAACTTCAGATCCTTTGGCTGAGCTTAGCTAGGCGTTAAAAAAACAGTTTTTAGAAGTGTAAATATTAGTAATTAACAAAAGAAAAAGTATAAATGTAGTTCGTTGAGGAACAATAAAATTAGCTCGTTCATACAACGAAATAAATGTTTTTTTTGAAAACACGAATAAATGTTGATAGGTTATTGTTTAAAGTTCTTACATATATTAAGAAACATTAAATGTCTAATTGAACTTACATTATTTTCTTACACTAAAAAATTCTATTAATAATCATGAACTAATACATAGTTATGTAATACTTATAACATTCCATGAAATGTATGATTTATTCATCTTAATCAATAAATTATAGAAATAGATTTTTTGTTAACAATTGAATCGATAAGACCCGTTTCATAGCCTAAAATTCTCTTATAATCTTTTAACTGTATTGGGGAGAGGTCAAACTTCTGATGTCAGAATCATTAGCTGAATCATCTTAACCAACATGCTAAAAATAACCTTAGTATAAAACCATTTTTTATGGACAAGTAAAAATATAGTTCACTATAAAGAAATCAATGAAATCCATTTTTTTACCAACAAAAGCTAAAAGCATTTTACTATGGTCGAGGGCTTTTAGAGCATCTCTCATGATGCTTTAAATCTCTCTTCAAACTATATATTTGAAAAAAACTCATTCTAATGGTTCTTCAAATCCCTTTTCAAATTTGGTGATCTCCATTTTTTTCTTCAAATTTGAAGGATCTCCATTTTTTTTTTTCATTTTTTGAATAAAATATATTTTTTGCAAAATTATCCCTTAATTTTTATTATTTTAATATTTTATACTTAACTAAGATTCTAGGGTATGATTAAAGAAAAATTTGAAATTGTGTCAGAACCAATAATTTTTCTGAATTTAGTGAATCTCTAACTGATAAATATGCAACAATAACCTAAATAATAATACAAAATATCAGAATATATTGTTTAACAAATAGCAAAATATAAATTAAAAATATATAATTATCACGAGTACATTATATATTTGTCATTTGTTTTTCTGTTGATGTGATACATAATAAAATTTTATGATCTTACTAATATTTATTATTGAGTATTTAATTAAAATTATTATATATGGGTTAAATATATAAATTTGAAAAATAGAAGGATATTTTAAAATTTTATAATAAAATTTTATTAAAATATTCATTTGAAACAAAAAATAAAAAAAATTATTGGAGCAAACCCTTCCTTCATTTTTGAAAGAAAAATGTAGGCAACCATTGGAGATTTTCTTAGAAACTCTATTCAATATATAAATAATTAGGGTTGGAATATTGTGTTTAATCAAAAGTAAAATCTAAATTGGTTCTTTTATATCTTATTTAACTCACATGGAGCAAAACGTATAAAAACTGCAAGAATGCTGTACAGGCTTTATTTTACATTACTTGTATTTATATTCTTATAAGAATAATAGTATAATTAAAGCAGGAAATCATATTTATTCTAATTCTGGTGGTATGTATATATTTATATTGAAGCATTTATGATCAATCAAAATGTGATGCAGTGATAGTCATGTGCGGAGATAATAGTTGATTGTTTCGTAGAAGACAATTCCAAGAAGAACTTCAAAGGAGTTATAATAATAATAATTAAAAAATGAGAAGGAATATTTGGGAGAATGAAAAGGGAATTAGAAGCAAATCTTAAGGTTCGTTAGGGTTTACTTGTTTTTGTTTACTCAAGGAAACAAACAATATCCACTTTTCTGCCTTAATATTATTTTGCTAAAACAGTTTGTACGTTACATTAGTATATTCATTTCTTTATATGACACTTGGTTTAGTTAATGAGTTTATATACATACTTACGAAGCATCTTGTATTATACATACACATATATGAATGCATATGTATAATATAAGCTCTGTGTATTATGCATATATATAATATATTAATGCATTTGAAGAGAAAGGTACTTTTATAAGACAACAAACACATAGTATATATTCCAAATTAAAAGTAGGAGATTTTTTTTTAAAAATTCATAGACTATCTAATGATCAATATTGAATATATAATAACTTTGATTTGGCTATAATAGACTTAACAAATTGGTCAAAGAATGATTTTATGGTCTACAGTTTTACGAACTAACTATGTAGAGGAGCTATTTGTAAAACGAATGAAGAACATAGTACAGATATTAAATGTATAATAATAAATTTAGGTATAGTATAACCATCTACGGTCAGAAACTTGAATTTGTTTGATTCCAAAAACGTATAATAAATTATTAAAATTATAATAGAAAAAAGAAGATGTGAAAAGAGTGAAGTGAGAAGCGAAGAGAGTGGGGAGAAATTTTTTTAAAAAAAAACAAAGGACTGTCTCTTTCTCTTTCTCTTTCTCTCTACATTATATGTATCCCCGTCGTCTCCGGGGGGTACCAATATCAAAGCCACTCTTTTTTATATTTATTTTTATGTTTTTTTTTTCTCTTCTTGTTATTTTATTTATTTAATTTAACTTTTGGCTTTTGCTTTGACTATAGATTAGATAGGACAGAAGAGAGCGACCCTTTTATTCTCTCTCCTCTTGTACATTTCTCCTCCATTTTTAATCTTTATTCTTCATCATAATCTGTGACCTTCATTTTCATTTGTTATATATTTTATACACTTCAGTTTTTGATTTATTACTCATACATTGTCAACTGATAATCTATCAAAATGGTGGACTATTATTTTCAACTTACATTTGAATTTCCATCCTGGGCATTCGGATTTCAGTCTCGGGTTTAAGTTAAATTTGTTAAGTTTCGGATTTTCGGGTTTACGCTTTTACTATCCATTTAGGAATTATTACTATTTGGATCGGGTTTGAGTAATATCCATCGAGTTCAAGTAATACAAAAAAGTACTGAAAAAAAAAAATCTATAAAATATTTGAAAACCTAAAAAAATATCCAAAAATACTTGAAAAATATTTGAATATTTGCAAAATATCATTTTTAAAAAATTATCCATAAGGTATTAAAATACCAACAAAAATACTCATATAAAAAACACCTAAGTATATAGAAAACACTCGAATTTATACATGTATTTGGGTATTCGGGTACCTATTCGGGTATTTATTCGGTTTCGTGTATTACTCCATAGCCACAAGTCCAAACAAAGCGGACCCATGAGATATTTTTTTTGGTTTTGGAAACTATCTGATACCCAAATTTTTGGGTCGGTTTTGGTTTGGATTTCAGGTATCGGGTTTTATACCCAAGGTTATTCCGGTCATTGAATCAACACTAATCAAATTCATTCTCTTATTATTCTTTTGATCTTTTTGTTGTCAACCATCAGATTGGCAAGACTGTAGGGTTATTGGTTTAGCCTGGTTTATTTGGTTTGAACTGAATCTTTGATTATCTTATTAAGAACGAGACTTTAGGAGTAGTAGTTAGTTCTTATCTGTAGCAACATGAGTCGTGAGTTTATGCTTCCTAGGTTCTAGCTTTTCTTGTTTCAACGTAAGGCTATATAACAATTGTTATTTCTATTGAATGAAATATCTATTGAAGGCGAATGGAGAAAACACGGACCTGAGCCAAATTGTGAGTAAGATACTCAGATCAGTAACAACAAAGTTTAATTACGATGTGTGCTGGATCAAAGAATCCAATGATCTGAGTACACAATGTTGATGAGTTACATTGGAGCTTGTTAGTTCATGATGGAAGAATGCAAGAAGCTCTGGAAGAAGAGCATGTTTTATAAGGGTCACATAATGAGTATGTTAGTTGTGGTCGAGAACGAGGAGAAGGTAGTCAATGAGGTGATTATGGTAGAGGTCGAGGAAGAAGTACGCAGAACAAATCACTTGTCGAGTGCAACAATTTTCACAAATTGGGACACTACTAGTATGAGTGTCTTGATTGGGAGAAGAGAGCATATTATGCAGAATCGAAAGAAGAAGAGTTGTTGATGGCTTATGTCAAACTCAAAAATGCAAACAGAGAGGATGTGTGGTTTCAACAATCATATGATAGGAGATAAGGAGTGGTTATGAGACTTGGAGACTGGTTTACAAGGACAGTTAAGCTTGAAAATGATAATCGAATGTCTGTTGTAGCCAATAGGAGTATTAGAGTGCAAGTTGTAACATCACTCAATTATTTCTAATGTTTACTATATTCATGAACTCAAAAAATAACTTGCTTAGTATGGGAAAACTACAAGAAAGAGGACTTACTATTCTAATTTAAGATAGAACTTGCAAAGTGTTTCCATCCGAGTAAAGGTGTGATTATGCAGACTGATAATGTTCTAAGCGTTGGCATCTCGACTGAGGAAGAGTTCAATGTGCTTAAAGGCAGAGGAGGAATTAGAGAAGGAAGATCACATGTGGCACTATCGCTTTGGGCATCAGAACTATGATGGGTTAAGAATGCTGGCACATAAGGAGATGGTAGTTGGTCTGCCCCTACTGAATGCGACAAAGGAGATATGTACCAATTGCTTAACAAGAAAAAAACATAGAACATCAATGCCAAAGAATAGCACAAGCTTATACACTCTGACATTTGCGACTCCACTACACCGACATCACACAGTGGAAAACGGTACATTCTAGTTTCATTGATGATTATTTACGGAAGACTTGGATTTACTTTTTTCATGAGAAGTTGGAAGCATTCACAATGTTTAAGAACTTCAAAGCTAGTTTGGAGAAGGAGATAGGAGCTCCTATCAAATGTTTGTGAACTGATCGAGGTGGTGAACTTAATTCCCTAGAGTTCTGCAAAGCTGAAGGAATTAGTAGGCAATTAACTACTACATATACACCACATCAAAACAAAGTAGCTGAGAGGAGAAATTGAATCATAATGAATGCAGTTTGATCAATGTTGTGTGACAGACAAGTTCCAAAGATATTCTGGTCAGAGGTAGCAACATGGAGTGTACATGTCTAGAATCGAAGTCCAACTTTAGCTCTTGAAAAAATAACGCCAGAAAGAAGCATGAAGAGGTGAGATTGAGAAAATGAGAGTGGATTATTTTTGAGTCTTTGGATGTATAGAACATGTTCACATTCCAGATGAGAGAAATATCAAGCTTGATGACAAGAGTAAAAAATGTGTTCTTTTGGGAGTGAGTGATAAATCTAAAGCATCGAGGCTTTTTGATCCAATTGCTAAGAAGGTGGTTGTGAGTAAGGATGTGGTGTTTGAAGAAGATAAGAGATGTGATTGGGAGAGATCTAACGAAGAGATAAGAAGAGATGTTTACAATCCGTAAAATCCTTGCAATAGTGGCTCATTCAGGTTGGAAGGTGTTTTAGTTTGACGTGAAGAGCATGTTTCTAGACAAAGAGTTTGAGGAGGATGTATATGTAAAGCAACCTAAAAGATACATTCAAAATGGTGAAGAAGATAAGGTGTACAGACTGAAAAGGCATTGTATGGCCTTAAACAGGCTCTGAGAGCTTAGTATAGCCGAATTGAAGCCTATTTCATGAAGGAAAAGTTTGAGAGATGTCCAAGTGAACATACATTGTTCACAAAATCTATGGGAGGTTCACTTATCATTAATAATTTAATATTCACTGGGAATGACATGAACTTATGTGACGAGTTCAAGAAATCGATGATGCTAGACTTTGGATAGTGAGAATTGGTAAAGATGAAACCTTTCCTAGGAGTGGAGGTGAAACAAAATCAAAAGGGAATTTTCATCTATCAGAGAAGATATGCAAGAGAGGTGCTGACACGTTTTGATATGGATGAGAGCAATTCAATGAAGAATCTGATTGTACGAGGGACAAAGCTACATACGAACGAAATGGGACCTTGAGTTGATGAAACAATCTTCAAACAAATGGTGGGGAACCTTATATATGTCACTGTATCATGTCCGGACTTGATGTACAATGTATGTTTGATCAGAAGATTCATGACTAGTCCTTGTGAGTCACATTGGCTTGCAGCAAAAAGAATTTTGAGGAATGTAACTGATCAGGGAGTATTCTACAAAAGAGGAAAAACTGGAATGGGGCTTGTTGTTTATACTGACAGCCACTATGCTAGTGAATTGAATGAAAGAAGACGCACAACATGTTATGTGTTTATGTTGGTGTCAAGAGCTATAATTTGGGCATCAAAGAAACAATTTTTTGTGGCACTTTCAACAACTGAAGCAGAGTACATAGTTAGTTGTTGGGTTATGTGCTTTAATTTATGTCATATATGTAAATATGAATATTTTTTACTTTTTTCACTGAAGTTATATTAAGAGAACATAAATGTCGCGTGGAAAACAAGGATATCTCCGAAATCATAGCCCCAAAGAGGGAAGTTAAAGTCCAAAATAGGAAAGCTTTAAAAACAAACCCCAAAAAGATCTAACTAGGACCCTAAAGAAAGAAACCTATTACCATACTACCTTGGGACCAAAGCCTGAAAACACCGTCAAGTAATACAAGACTCGAACGGATGAAGAATACTCCTGTGGCGAATAGATGTAATTCAAGGATGAAAAACATGAAACTACTTTGATAAGAATAGATCCCACAAATTCTTGTAAATGGCAAAGTCGAAACTGAACTGAAGCGTAACCATTGAGACTACGTCTTTGATAGAACCTCTGAGAGCAGCATACCTCGAACAGGTCTTCGAAGTATAGATAAGGAGCGAACTAAATCTCTTCACAAGAGAAAATAGAACCCAGTATATAAAGCACAATACCTGCTCAAACCAGGGAGGTAGGCTAAACTGACCAAAGGTAGCAAATCACAAGATCTAACTGAAACCTAACTAAAACTATATCAGGACAAAATTGACAAAAATACACTGGGAACTAACATCTAAATGACATTCAAAGACAATCATAACAAGTAACACACAGAGAGAAGAGATAAAACTGATCGAACCTACAGGCAAAGCTTCAGCAAAACTAGCGACTACTTCGTTAGTCTTTGGTGAATTATATCTTGAAGGCTCAATGATCTATAATCTTCTTATTAGACTATCTGAATGAGACAAAAGTATGAGGCCGAAGACCTTTTATGATTAAGAAGAAGAAAAGGAGGAGAGTCAAGGCCTAAGTCATCAAGACAAGACCAAAGACCACCTCAAAGACCTCCAAGAAGGAGAAAAATGACCACCAAGGACCCATAAGGGTCAAAAAATCATCAAAAGGACAAAAAAGGACAAAGGAAAGCATTCTGGAAAAGTCAACATTTAGAACCAGAAAGTTAATGGTCAGTTGTCATGGACCACGGTACAGTCATCTGGTCGAGAGGCATGTACCACGAGTTGAGCCACAGACGTACTGCAGGTCGAGACAAGGACGTACCATAGATCGAGCCTTCACGTACCGTAGGACAGATCCAGCATGTACTCCATGTTGAGCCTTCTTGTACCGTAGGACAAAACCAACACGTACTGTAGCTCAACTCTTCATTGTACCAGTGGACGAGAGATCATGTAACGTGGGTCAAGCTTCAACGTACTGTGGTACGGGTGAACGGTCGGAACAAAAAGTTAACACTTTCAAAAATCTTCCAAATGTTGATTCTAATCAAATGGGATGTTAGCTAAGGTTTTGGGACCAAAATGAAGCCTAACTAAAAGGAAGAAGACTGTTGGAAGCTTAAGATCACATGTGACTATCCTTTATGCTAAGTTCAAGGCTAAAGAGACATCTCTTTTAAGCTCAGGAATCTTTGTTCCCCTCTCCTCTCCAACGGCTATCAGGTGATAAATTTTGGGTTTCTTTTATGCTGAACCAACCCTTTGTAACTCCATAAATAGAGCTTGTATCTCTGATGTGTGTGATTTTTGATGGTTTTAGAGTCTTGTTTTAGGTAGTATTGCATCCGTTTAGATAGATTTTCCGATTACTTAGGTCTTTTTAGGTTTGTTTGCTTTCTTTGCATTTGCATTTGGAGTTTGAAGTTTATTCTAGGTAAAGGAGCAAAAAAGAGCTGAAAAGGGAGCTAAGGATAATTGGATCAGCTGCTAGGCAAAAGAAGTCATGCAAACACCAGATTGCTACCTCGCGGATCACAGGGCAAGGACTGCTCGGAACGCTTAGAAGAAGATGCCTAAGTCACCAGCCTCAACCTATCTGCTGTGAGGGAAGAAAAATCTATTATACTCGGACCATCTACTCAGCCTCAACCCCCGAGGGCGAAGACCAGAACCACTCCTCGGTGCCCAAGCTCACGCAAGGACTCTGAGGGCAAGATTTCTGGTTGACCGACTTAGGTCGGTTTGAACATTAGGGTTATGCAATTGACCATATAAATACCCCTTAATCACTATCTTATCATTTTATCTGTTGTTTAGCCGAAAAAACTCTCTCTATTTTTTTGTTGCTTTCATTTATGCGTTGATTAAGGTACTTTTATGTTTAAGCTTTGATTGAATGGAATGATTTTAGATTGATCTTCATCTTTACTTTCTGTTCTTTACATTATTGTTCTTTATGTTTATGCAAATGAGATCTCCTCTGATCCTCCACTCTCAAGCCATGAGACGTGAGTAGATCCTTGTGGATCTCGAGGATAAGGAGATCAAGGTGAATCAACTGATTCACTCGCCATGCAAACATGATCTAACCCCGATCTCTTCTCACATGTCTAAGCTTAAGGCTGATCTCTCCTTGATCAAGAGAGATCTGAACTGGGCCGTGACCTAAGGCTAGCGCCAAAGGAATCGGAGACCAAGTGCCATGTGAGTGATGGTTTGATCCACCAAGGAGAGATCTAGTATTGTGGGTTGGTTATTAGATGTATTGGGCTGAACTTTAAGCTTCTGATTTGGTATGATCTTGGCTAGCACCTTAATGGATCAACCGGATTAGTTAGGGCTCTTCACCATGAGAATGGGTTGATCTAAGTTTGTCCCAATCTAGGGATCGCTCTATTTAGCTCGGCAAGGTCGGATCAGCGAGTTTACCGCCGATCAAACCCTCCCTATCCTCTAGATCTATGCTTTTAACCTTATTTTCATTCATTCAATTATCTTCCTCTGTTTTCTATGCATTTCTCTATTTTGAATGTTTAGGTTCTGTTTTTATTTTGTCCTCTAGTCTATTTGTCCTATTAGCTATATTGCAAGCTCATTTAATAACATAGCCTATCTTTGTGACAGATTGATATGTTGCCTGGACTAGGAACTAGTAGTAGATAGGTTGATTACAAACAACTTTTGAGTATTGGTTCGACAATTCCCATTACTTATTCTATGCTTCAATGATTTGATCTTAAGGACTCAAAAACCTTGTTATCAATCTCACTTTGTAATTCATCCAAATCAAATACAAATAAGTGTTTACAAAGTTGTCTCTTTACTTTATGTTTAAGCATGTAGATTCCAGGTTAGTTGGCTCATGTAGAGGCTGCCCAGTGGCAGACATCTACCCAAACAATTCTAGATCTCCACCAAACTCTTCTTATGCTTTATTTATGTTTATACAAATCTAGATGAATGGTTCTTAGATCTTAAGTCTCCTTAGCAAACAAACTTCAAGTGTTGTGATGCTTTACTCAGACTAGATCCAACCTAAATAGTTTCCTTCTTGCTAGAACTGATTTACTCTATAGTAAATTCGGATTCAACAAGTCATGAGATTGAGTTCTTCTTTTGTGGGTTAAGTGGTTTCCTCCATCAAGTGAAGTCTCCATAGTTTATATTGATCCTATTCTCATAAAACCAACATGGTATCATAGTACAAGATGCTTGGTTCCCATCAAAACTCGATTCTTATTTTGTTTTTGTATTTGTGTTCTTCATCTTGTTCAATGAATCAAAAGAAGAGGACATGAATGGAGTTATTGTTATTTAATCTAATGATTTTACCTCTTAGCTTTATCAATGGATATCAGCTTATCTCAGTTGGGGAAGGTCTTAGACTACTTGTCTTTTGCTTTTAAATTTCAAAGGCTCATGAAAATTCTTGAAAATGACGAGTAGAATGACAAGTTGTGTAGCAAGTTATGCAGGCTGGAGGTTAGTTCGTGGCTGCATTCAAACCCTAAAAAGGCTTCATATGAGGCTAGAAAAAGGCGCAACAACAAGTTTGGTATTTAATCAAGAGGGCCACCAAGTATTCAAAACCATGAATCCAACTTAGTTCAACTTGGAATGATTTGAAGAGGCGGACCAAAGAAGCTAACCTAAAAATGGATCCGTAGGTGACTAAGGTGGAAAGTCAAGTGGAAATTCAAATTGGTGAAAGGCTATGAATCACTACCAAAGCATTAACAAAGTGTCTTCAAAATTGTCAAAAATCCTCAATGATCTTAAAAAAGCTAAAGTCTAAACCTTTCTAAATTTTTAATTTGTTAAATTCTTAAGTTCATCTTAGGCTTTAGATCCTCTCATTTGGTTTCCCTATATTTTCATTTAAGTGTTTCTTAAACCCCACATCATATACTTTAAAATTTATCTTTAAATCTCATGATGAGGTTTAAAAGAGAAGGATTAATGTGTGGATATTCTCAAAAGGAGCACTAGATGAAACAAGAAGACCATAAGAAGAGAAACAAAGTCAAGAAGGACTATGGCAAGAAACAACTTGGAAAGGAGGCACCAGTTGCAAGTTCATTATCAAAACCAAATGCAAAGTCATGTTCAAAACCGTGATCAAGCAACATCAAACCACCAATGAGCTATACTCTTTTCCCCCTAGTAGAGTTTTGTCCCACGTGGTTTTCTCTCTAGAGTTTTGAATGAAGTAGTCTTGTCGGTTGGCAAGCTCGGCTTTTGGTCCTTAGGCTTTTTGCCTTGAGCGTCTCACCGACCAAACTTGAGGGAAAGTATTAGATTATATGAATGATACAAGAGGAAGAGGCCAAAGAGGTCGAAGACTTTTAAGCTCAAGAAGAAGAAAAGGAGGAGAGTCAAAGCCGAAATTATCAAGACAAGGCTGAAGACCATCCAGCGAACCTCCAAGAAGGAGGAAAATGACCACCAATGACCCATTAAGGTCAACAAATCATCAAAAAGACAAGAAAAGACCAAAGGAAAATATTTTGGAAAAGTCAACGTTTTGGACCAGAAAGTCAACAGTCGGTGGTCATGGACAGTGGTACAGCCATCGGGTCGAGAGGCATGTACCACGGGTCGAGAAATCATATCATGCATGATGGGTTAACGGCAGTGTAGGAAAGTCAGCAGACGAGTCGTGTACCAAAGGTAGTAGATGGGTCGAGAGACGTGTACCACAGGTCAAGCCACAAAAGTACCATGGCTCAAGACATGGACGTATAGCAGGTCGAGCCATCTTGTACCACAGGACAAATCCAGCACATACTATAGGTCGAGTCTTCATGTACCACATGACGGATCCAGCACGTACCGCAAGTCGAGCCTTCATGTATTGCATGATGGACACAACACCTACCACAACTTGAGTCTTCATCGTACCGGTATATGAGAGATCACTTAGTGCGGGTCGAGCTTTAGCATACCGCAGTACAAGTCAATGATCGGGACTAAAAGTCAACAACTTTGGAAATTTTCCAAATGCTGATTCTAATTAAATGGGATATAGCCAAGGCTGTTAGGGCCTAAATAAAGCCTAACTAGAAGGAAGAAGACCTTTGGAAGCTTAAGATCACATATGACTCTCCTTTATGCTAAGTTCAAGGCTAAGGAGATGTCACTTTCAAGGTTGGAAATCTTTATTCCTCTCTCCTCTCCAACAACTATCAGCTGATGAATTTATGGTTTCTTTTGTGCTGAACCAACCCTTTGTAACTCTATAAAAAGAGTTTGTATCTCCCTTTGTAATTCATCTAAATCAAATACAAAAGAAGTATAAATTCTAGGTTAGTTGGCTCGTGTAGAGGCTGACCAGTAGCAGACCTCTACCCAAACACTTCTAGATCTCTAACAAACTCTTCTTATGTTTTATTTATGTTTATACAAATCTAGATGAATGGTTCTTAAATCCGAGATCTCCTACACTAACTTCAAGTGTTGTGATGCTTTACTCGGACTAAATCCAACCTATATAGTTTTCTCCTTGCTAGAACCGATTTACTCCATAGTAAACTCGGAGTCAACAAATCATGAGATTGGGTCCATCTTTTGTAGGTTAAGTGGTTTCTTTCACCAAATGAATTCTCCATAATTTATATTGAGCTTACTCTCATAAAAACCAACACTTCTCGACACCTCTTTTTCCAGCAAAACTAAAACACACCAAAAGTCTAAACCAAAAAAAGAACAAATATGGAGAGGGAAGAAGTGATCAAAGCTTTGGAAGCCTCCAACCACTTTTCCCTGAACAATGAGCCAGCAGAGATTAGGTCAAGGTGTTAATCTCTTCATTTAATAGTTCAAATGAAAAGAAATAATAACGAAATCTAGCCTTAAAACATAGTTATAGTGGTATCAATAGGAGAGAAAAGAAATTAAAAAGTAATCCCAAAAATAAATGGAAAGAGATGTACAAAACTTGGAATATAGCGAAATGACGAGAGTACCCTTTCTCAACAATCGTTTTCCAAGATATACTCTCGAGGAACATCTCATACATACACACATGCATACATCTACACATACTTACACTCTCTCTCTCTCTCTTGCATGTTTTAATTAATTTTTCTGGATTTAGTTTTATTCCTTTTTTCTCTTCTGCCTTTGCTTCACAACACACATACCTCTCTCTCTCTTCTCTCTCTCCTCCTCCTTTTCTTTCTCTCTGCGTCTTACTTTGAGCATGTTTGTTTCTTCAAGAAGATCATTTATCAACTTCTCTCTCTTCTCTTCCTTCTCCTTCTTCTAACTTTCCAAACCTCACTCTTCTTCAACTTCATCACTTTCTCTTTTCTTTTTGAGATATTCAGAGAGAGAGAGAGAGAGAGAAATAGAAATCAAATCTTTCAGACACCCTTTTGACTTCTTTGCCCAAAGAATCCATCTTTTTTTCTTTCTTACAGAAAAAAAAAAATCATTTTAAATTCTCAAGCAAAACCCTCAAGAAGAAAAAACCAAAAGAAAAGTTATAACCAATCATCATCACCAATTGGAGGAGAGGGGTTTCTTAATTATGTCTATGGAAGGAGTTTTTCTAGAGAAACCAAAATCCAATACAACTTCTACTTTGCCTGATCTCTCTCTCCACATCAGTCTCCCTGATATTCATCATCATCATCACAATGAATCTTCCAAAGACCCTTCTAGAAGATCATCACAGCCTGAAAACAACAGATCATCAAATTTCGAACTCTCTTTATCTCATCATAATCATCCAGCCACAAGAATCTTCCATTGCCCTGATCGAACAAACCTCAATCTTCCTCATCATCATCATCATCAGCATTACAACAACCCTATCATCAATGGTCATCAAAGAGTTGATGAATCCGAGATTAGTAATATCCACCGTCCAATTAGAGGCATCCCAGTCTATCACAACCGTTCATTCCCTTTTCATCATCAAACTTCTCCTTCTTCTTCTTTGCCTTCTTTTGGAGGAACAGACTTGGATCAAATCTCAATCTTAAACTCATCTTCTGGCTACAACAACGCATACCGATCATTACAATCTTCCTCGAGGCTTAAAGGTGTTCCTTTACATCATCATCATAATCACTATGGCGTTGTTGGGTCTTCAGATTCATCTTCACCTCATCTTCATAACCATCATCATCATCATCATCATGGCATGATTAGATCAAGATTCTTACCAAAGATGCCGACAAAGCGAAGCATGAGAGCTCCGAGGATGCGTTGGACGAGTAGCCTCCACGCCCGATTTGTTCACGCCGTTGAGCTTCTAGGCGGCCATGAAAGTAGACACACATTTTACATCATCATCGTATTCTTAAGATCTTTCTTCTTTCTTCTCGAAGTGTGAATTGTTTTCCTGTGTTTGTTGTTGTTGTTGTTAGGAGCAACTCCAAAGTCGGTTCTTGAGCTTATGGATGTAAAAGACTTAACTTTAGCTCATGTGAAGAGCCATTTGCAGGTAAAATCTACACTCTACTTGAAATTATATTTAACAAAAAGAAAGTATCGAATTACTTTATTTGTTTTTCGTCTTCTAATTGGTTCCCTTCCCCTCTTTGATGAGTTAAGTTAAGTTAGTTCAATAGCGATCAATTTCTCTAATTAGGGATATTCATAGTTTTTATCACCATCATATTTCTTCTCCTTTGCGTTTGCACAAAACCAGCTGAATCCAAAAGTAAATTTGGTCTACTTATAACATCGTCAGAGCAATGAACAGTGATCCGATTCTAATGTCTTACTTTTAAAATTGTTCTTGTTTTGTCTTTGTCTTTGCTTCAAGTTTAGTCATTTTTCTGGAAGAGATGCACAAATGCCAAGAAAATTGAAGCAGTTGAATGAATTTAAAGAGAGAAGAGAGAGAGTAGTTATTAGCTTTACTGAGAATTATTAAACAATTGAGAATTTAGATGATAGAATTTTCTTTCAAATTATATATATATATATATATATTTTTAATAAATTAGGAAGAGGGGACAAAAGTAGTCATCATTACTCAATGATAATAATACAATCTTTCTATTACTCAACCTTCTTTCAGACATCAACCTCGTGGTCTTAAATTTATAAAAATTACTGTAATTATTATTATATATACAACACTAGTTCCAAGACAAACCCAGAAAACCACACATATTTATTTAATTTTATAAAGTTTATGTGTGTCTGCATATATGTCTCCAGTTTTGTCATCGATCTGTATCATATATACAAAATAATCTATTTAGATTATCACGATCTTTTGTCCGTTTTATTCGATTTTCTTGCATTGTTGATTTGATTTATGATTAGAGCTCTCATGATCTTTTATTTTCCTTGCAGATGTATCGAACTGTTAAGACCACTAACAAGCCTGCAGCTTCATCAGGTACACATTATTCCTTTACACATATTACATTTCTATAGTATTCCTTTTTTCAGCTTTATATATATGCTAAAAAGTTGGCGATATATAGTTTATAATAAGAAAATATACAATAAATTTAGGATTTGCCAGCAACGTTTGGATCAAAGATCCCATATATATAACCATTATAATAAATTAATTGATTATATATATATATATATATATATATGATGTTCATGATTTATTATATTTCAATCAGAGTTTTAATCTGTGATTCGATATTTAGACCTGTATATATTAATGTCAAACTATAACTATTATTTTTACCATATGATTCTACTATTTAGTTTCACTATTTCACTATTCATCTTTTCTAAAATAATATAAAACAAATCCTATAGATATTGGTAAAGCTCAAGGCATTTATCTTTCCTTTGATTAAAACCCTAAAGTTGAGTGGTCAAGCCCAAACAAACATGTATTCCAAAATATTGATATTTTCAAAAAATATGCAATCTAATAAAAGATTACATTATAAACTAGTAAATCATATCCAAAATAAAACTTATTTGTAGTCTGTGTAAATAATGCACAAAAACAAAAAGATGATTCATTTGTTCTAAGATAAAATTATTGAAATTAATTATATGGCACAATTTGTGAGAGATGTAGTCAAGCGGAATGCTGAAAAACGTTTGAAGAGAAATAATTCCGTCACTGCATCGTCTTTTAGCAAAAGCTTACAACAATTGTTTAAGGTTAAACAAGTGCCCTTAAAGGGTAAAAAGAATTGAAATGAAACTTAATAACCAAATAATATATTGCAGATGGGTCAGGAGAAGAAGAAATGGGAATAAATGGAAATGAAGTTCAAAATCAAACATCGACAGATCAAAGAACACAATCTGATGATACAACTTCTCTTCATCAAGATATTGACTTTCTTTCCACACAACCTCGCTGGAGTAACTCTTCACGGTACGTTTACCATATTATATATATTATCTTATTTTACTTACATTCATTTATATCACACACACGATATGTATATTTATATACAAGCTCATCATGATCTCTCTTGCCGATTTTATGTGAGATTGATGAATTCTTGCCAATTAGGTTTGACTTCTCTCACCTAATTGTTCCTACTTCCTACCAAGTTTATATTACAAGTTTTTGGTTTATCGCATATATTTATCTTTTCAGCTTACAAAATTAGCTTTCTGGATAATATATTATGTTTTTATTCGTGGAATATAAGGGAACAAAGTGGTTTGGTTACAATGAGATGAAATTGTTTTGGATTTAGGGTTTAAGGCTGATGATTCTTCCTTTGATTATATGTATTATTTGGTTTGGGTTTCACCTAGCAACATATATGCAGATTCTGAGATCATATATAGTAACGTGCACAAGTCGCAATTTTTGACTAGCCTTTGTTCTAGTACATAAATTGTCTTTTTCCAAAAGTAAATTGAGTTAGTAGTCTAGTTATTTTGATTTTGTTAGCCAGCAATATAAAAAATAATAATTTAATATGATTTATTTTCGTATCTTAAATCATGTGATAGAGAGACATGGCCATTAGGTGATCATCAGTCAAGCGACATAAATACGAGGATCAGAACTTCATCAACATCAATGATCCCTCACCATCAAATATCCAATCTTCAAAATCAGGTTCTAGTAATTCTCATACATATATAGGTATTGCTTATCTTGTTTTTTTTTTAATATAAAAAACCAAAATTAAACTTAACTGGCAGGAGCAAGCAAAGAGGTGTAGCAATCCAAGTTTGGAGTTTACTTTAGGCAGACCAGATTGGCACGACAAATGACTTTCTTCATCCATATTCATTTCAATTTATATATACATCGATATTTCTCTCTCTCTCTATATATATAGTCAGAAAAGTGTATGCCTGCACTTATATCATCATGGCGATGAAAATCTCAGCGTAAAAGAAGAAGAAAACGTAGAGAGCCAAGCTAGCTGCTTAGTTGTGAATTTGATTTTTGCAAAGAGAAGTGAATTTATCACACTACAAAGAGGAAGAAATGTTGGAGGTTCTTCTCTTCAAGTATCATTGATGATTTATAAAGTGGAATGATCAATGTTTTGCGTTTTTGTTTTGGTTTTTTCAGGGCTTTTTTTCTTCTTCCATTTTTCTGAGGTTGATCATAATTTAGTATAAAATTGGAAGATCATCAAAATTTGGTGAAAGTTGTTTTTTTTTTTTTTTGAAATCCCCATTGTGAATTAGAGGGTTCTCAAGTATATATCTTGGGTTTTTGGATGCTGAAAATGTAGAGGGAGAGAGAGATTTCAATGTACACTGATCTTTTTAAGTACATATAAAACATAAATGTATGCATACACAGAGGTCCAAATATCTGAAACAAAACGCACACATTGATCATAAAACGTTCAAGATGGGTTCTCCAAGATTCTTCTAGTTCTCGGCTTCTTCACAAGTAACTAAGTAGATAGCATTCCTTTAATAACAAGCTTGATCAAAACTCAGTAGAAAGACTGATTCTCAGCTGGATGATTCGGTGTTTACCTCCTGGTTTTGGTGCTGACGATGACTGAAAGTGTTACCCGAAATGGCTGAACCCATCACTGACACCGACTGCTTTGCCAAACGTAGGCTCCCTCTTGTTCCCAACCACACAGCATAGAAAAACCCAATCCAACCTGATCCAATATCAATTCTTTCTATAAACAAGAGCTAAAAACAGGAAAAAACATCTCAAGATTCCCAGATAGATTCAGAGCAGAGTGTGTATAACCTGAAGCGATTAAGACTGAAACAACAGCTGAAACTGTAGCGGTACAGATGACGAATGCAGCAATGGATAAGGCTCCGATGTAAATAGCAGTCAAGCAGAAAAAGAAGAGAGCCAAGAAGCCACCAGCAACAGCAAGTGAGATCAGAAGAGATATTATAATTGCATTGACAGTTGCAGCTACAAAGAAGAGCGTGAAGACGAGTAAAGCCATCGTTGTAAGAAGAGCTATTGTTCCAATCTGCAACAAACAAACAAGATAATAACTAATCAATGGTTTTACTTAATTGGGTTCAATAAAGTCTTAAACTTTTCATTAATGGTCAAGAGTAACAGAACCAATAAACTCAATTTAGGGCAACAAGATTGCTAACTTACTTCAGCGAATCAAACCCAAGCTATTAACTGAGGGTTAAAGTGAAATAGAATATTGTCTCTTATTAATTTCCAAAACTCAATCATTGAAATTAAAAACTAACTTACAGTGATGACCAGCAGTGCACGAAGCGAGCTTCCTTTACGAGTCCAGAGAAGAATCTCGCGTCCTGTTCTTTCAGAAGCTTCTCGAATTTTCGGACCATTTTGAGTGACGGAGATTCTTATGCGTTCAAGTACCGAAGACGATGATGCATCACCAGTCCTCGAATCTGGAAACAGAATCGAACCGATCGTGAGGCAAAGCAAGGAGTAGAGACTCTTTGGTTCCTCAACAACCTTCTTTGTTCCTCCGTTGACTATTTCTCCGACATCATCGCCGGCGTATGTATTATTACCCACGTCGTCCTGATCTTGCACCATTCTGGGAAATAAGAAAGAACCAGTTGTTTCGATCGGAATGATAAGAAAGAGTAAAAGAGGAAAAACATGAGATTTTAAGAGATAATGGCGGAGAAACATGGAACAGCTGTTTAGTTTTGGTTTCAGGAGAAATCGGGCATGTGTAGCACCGACGTGGCCTGAGCCCCTCATTAACCGGAGTAAATATCATATGCGTCATAATCATTATGGTTTTATTCTATGGGCTTTTCAGGCGTCCTTATAAACTCCCATTCATTATTCTTAAAAATAAGCCCACTATAGTCGTTATATTTTTTCCCAAATACATGATTGTAATACCCCAACTCATTAAACTCAAGTTCCGACATATTCTAATAAGGTTTTGAGCGGACCTTACACTTAACCATTTCAAGTTTCATTATTTACTAAGTCAAAATTCGAATTAAGAGATGTGATAAGCCCAAACAGATCATAAAAACTTGGTTCATTTCTATTCAAAACTAAATTCAAAGTTTGATAACACCAAGTGATAACTTAACAAAATGAAAGTGGTTCTAACATCAAGTTCAAATTCAGATAACATAAGATAAACTCCCACATCCCATCCCTAAATCCACCTCCTCTTCCTCCCGCCTTGGTCTCGCTCCTATTAGCCACTTTCTCGATCATTGGTCGAGTCATTACCTACAATGATGCAGATTGAATAAGCAAACGAATTTGCTTAGTGGTTCGGTCATCCTGTCTTACTAGGCTATAACCAGAACACGTATTCAATAACAAATCAAGTAAAACCAGAGAACAATCATGATTTCAGGGTTAACTCATCGATTAGTTTAACTACCCGGGGTACTTTCGGATCAATCAAAATAACCTTTAAGTCCAGAGCAATATCATTATCATATCACAAGTCACAGAACCGAACCCTAAGGTTCATAAGTCACAGAGTCCGAACACTAGGTTCGCAAGTCACAGAGTCCGAACACTAAGGTTCGCAAGTCACAGAGTCCGAACACTAAGGTTCACAAGTCACAGAATCCGAACACTAGGTTCGCAAGTCACAGAGTCCGAACCACACGGTTCTCAATCATAATTTCGACCCACATGGTCCTTCCTTTCACAATCAACCATTCAACCTAACCATTCTAGGGTTCCATTCAACCTATTACCAAACACAAGACTAATCTAGCCCACGGTCATGAACTCACACATTTTCAATCAAAATTTCATATTCGAACCCTAAGGTTCACAAGTCACAGATCCGAAACATGGTTCGCAAGTCACAGGTCATGAACCACACAGTTCTCAATCAGAATATCGACCCACATGGTCATTCCATTCACATTCATTCAGTCAATCCTAACCATTCTAAGATTCCACTTAACCTATTACCAATCACGAATTCTAGGTCACATCCCCACGGTCACGAACTCACCTTTGCCTTAAACTCTCTTTCGGGTTTCTCTTTGCTCTATGGGGTTTGATTTGCCAATTCTAGCAAAACCTTCAACTCAATTCGACCTATCTCCTTGCTTCCACTAGATTGATTTCTCTTAGCCTTCTTTGAGCTCTCTTTCTCTTAACTTTAGGTCAATTTGTGTGGATTCTCTTTTAGGTGGGATTAAGGCTCCTATTTATATCCCCTAGGTTAACCTAATCCCTAACCCTAATCCCTTTAGTTGGGCAGAGCTCAAACCCTTTTCAAAAGAACCCATGGCCCATATCACATTAATTCTGATCATTTGGCCCATTAGGCTACTCATTCGGACATCTAACAAACTATTGTCCGAACGAGAACCCTTGTCCTTTCATTGACACCTCATGTCCTAACACAAACCAGACTTGTCCAAAACTAAACATAACATGTCCGAACCTCCTAGTCGTCCAATCCGACCAAGCTGTCTGATCGGACCAAACTTGTCCGATCCGACCAAGCTGTTTGATCCGACCAAGCTGTCCGATCTGACCGAGCTTGTCCAATCCGACAGAGCTGTCCAATCCGCTTGGTTCGGTCCAAATCCTAAGTTCTTGTCCTAAATTCCTTCCTTAACTTATTTTCCATGGTTTNGGTTTTGTCTGATCTTAATCATTCTTAAGGCTTCCAATGCCTTTCCTTGGCCCGAACATACCAAATGGCCATATTTGGTTTGTCTGTACATACCATATTCTTGTACTGCACCTAGTGCATTATCGGATTTACCGAACGTGGGTATTACAATTCTCCCCCACTACATAGAATTCGTCCTCGAATCTAAACAGTGGATGGTCCAACCATCTCGTGTGTCAAACAAATTGGGGAAACTTTCCCTCATCCTAAGTTCTGGTTACCAAGTAGTCACCTGTTCCCCATCACAATCCCATTCAATTTGCACCATTCGAGTTTTCTTTCTTTGATCCATTTTGATCTTTCTATCTAGGATTCAGACTGGATTTCCTTCAATTGTCAAGTTTTCTCTTAAGTTCCTTAGGGTTCCCTCAAACACTCATTCTCCACTTCCTAAGCACTTCTTTAACATTAAGACATGAAACACATTATGAAACGTTTCCAATTATATGGGCAACTCAATCCTATATGCCACTTTTCCAACCCTTTCCAGAACCTTATAAGGCCCCATATACCTTGGTGCCAACTTAGCTGATCGCATAGTCCTTTCCTTCCCTTTATACGATACGGTTTTGAGGTAAACCAAGTCACCTACTTCGAATTCAAGTGCATTCCTTCTCCTATCCGCATAACTCTTTTGTCTATCCTAAGCTGCTTTTATATTGAGCTTAACCACTCCGATCTTTTCAGTTGTGTCCTCTATGAAGTCTCTTCCATAGATACTACGCTCCCCCACTTGTGTCCAACATAATGGGGTTTAGCAAGGCCTTCCATACAATGCCTCATATGGTAACATTCCAATACTAGCATGCTAACTATTATTATAGCAAATTCCGCCAAAGGTAAGTGTTCCTCCCACTTACCTCCCCAATCCAACACACTTGCTCGCAATAAGTCCTCGAGTGTTTGGATTGTCCTTTCGAATTTACCATTCGTTTGCGGGTGACAGGCTGTACTTGTGTGGACCTTTGTCCCTAACATAGTTTGAAGAGCTTTCCAAAAAGCTAAAACAAACTTAGTGTCCCTGTCCGAGATAATACTTACGGGTGCCCCATGCAACCTAACGATCTTTCTTATATATATCTCGGCTAACCTTTCAGCCCTATCCGTTCTATTCACCGAAAGAAAGTGTGCGGACTTTGTCAGTTTGACCACTATTACCCATATTGAATCCTTTTTATCACACATGGGCAATCCCGTGATGAAATCCATCGTTATCATTGTTGGGAATGTCCTGCAATCATTTGTACTTACTCGTGTGGTTGGTTTTAACATCGAGATTAGACAAAGTCATATGGTACTAAGGGTTATAATGGCTTGCTAGAGTCCACTTATAATCTGTGAGTTGAGACACTCACTGCTAGTACTATATGATCCTATTGTGTCACACACCTAAGCAAATAGAGACAATTCAATAAGGAATGATCATTATAGGAATGATTCATGATTTGAGCATGATTATATATGATTTCGGATCTGAACATGTGTTTTGAGCCAGACCTAAATTAATTCTAGTTCAGCTAGGAATTAATTAGGTTTTTTGGGCCAGACCTAAATTAATTCTAGTTCAGCTAGGAATTAATTAGGTTAACTTAAACTCCATATATATATTGATATAAGGGGGCACGAGTTTGTAACATCCGAAACCCTAGTTGCACATTGCACAAGTCGAAAACCCTAGGAGAATTGCAAACAAAGTTCTAGCAGACTTCTCTCCTACTTGCGTGCGTGTGGACTATCAATAGAGGTGCTACACTTGGAGCACTTGCTGATCTTATACCTGATCTTATCTCCGCTGCAATAACCAAAATTTAGGTATAATCGAGTTCTCTATTTAGCAGATTCAATTAAGTTAATACAAGACCTAGGACTTAGGGTTTTGCTAGATTAGTCAATTGATAATTGTCAAATTGTTTACAACCTAACAGTGGTATCAGAGCCAGGTTATATTCTTATTGAAATCTGATGTTTTTGTGCTTGATTGATTGATTAAAAGTTTGTTTTAATTGAATTAGAATTGCATGATTAGGGTTTCATTGAAATCAAAAATTAGGGTTTTGTTGAAATTGAAAATCAGAGCTGGTTGTAATCTTATTGAAATCTAATGTTTTCATGCTTGATTGATTGATTAAAAGTTTGTTTTAATTGAATTAGAATTGCATGATTAGGGTTTCATTGAAATCAAAAATTAGGGTTTCATTGAAATCGAAAATTAGGGTTTTATTGAAATCAAAAATCAGAGCTGGTTGTAATCTTATTGAAATCTGATGTTTTCATGCTTGATTGATTGATTAAAAGTTTGTTTTACTCGAATTAGAATTGCTTGATTAGGGTTTCATTGAAATCGAAAATTAGAGTTTATGTTCTCAGGGTTCTGATGTGATAAACCGAAATAAATTATAACCTAATTTAAAATAGCCTTGAATGATCTGGTTTAATAAGATTAGACCGGATCTGGGTTTCTTGCAATTGGTTTAAGAAAAATTATACTAATTGGAGAAGAACCAGCTGGTGCCAACCGGCACAAGGTCAGGATTAGGAAAATTCATAAATAAAATTTTAAAGCCTTTGATTTTATTTCTTTGAGTTTTTTAAAATCCCATTTTAACCCTTTTGAGTGCATATATGATATACATTCAAGTTAAAGCTTAGTTTCTCAAACAAATATCAAGAAATTGATGTCTTTCCAATTCACGTCAACTGTCAAGGCTCGTTTCATCGTAAGGTGGGCTACCTCGGGTTAGGTACCTATTTTGACATGGGTGAGGCAGATGGTAACCATTACCATATGACTATGAGATTGGTTTACTTGACTGAGCTATCAAGACCGTCTTGAGCTTTGAGACATCGGAGTGATTTTGCCATATGAGATGAGAAATCACGACCAAGAGTTATATATGTGATATAACTAGCAAATAAGTTGCTTACATAAATAACTAAGGTCTGAGCGAGCTGAGCTCACTCAGATTTTTCTGAAATATGGATCTCGGGATCATTGTATTCAATCGAGGAACCATTGATTGAACACAATGTGAGTTTTCTTAAATATGTTAAGATTTCTCAACACTTAAACCATCATAAATAAAACTCTTTACCTCTCTTAATTTCAGCTATGGGAACAACAACAACAACCACAACTCGATCTATCCTTGAGAAGGACAAGTTGAATGGGAAGAATTTCCTGAGTTGGTACCGTAACCTGAGAATTGTTTTTAGGCAAAAGAAGAAAGACTATGTTTTGGAACAAGTCTTGCCTCCTAGACCGGCTGCCAATGCCACTCTTGCAGCTAGGAATGCTTGGGATAAGCATTCCAATGATGTGATAGATGTGAAATGCCTGATGCTTGCGACCATGACCTCGGGACTTCAAGTGCAGTACGAGAATGTGGTATCACCCATCGAGATTGTGACTGGCCTGAAAGGAATGTTTCAGGAACAGGCACGACATGAGAGATACCAAACAGTGAAATCTCTCATCAAATGCAAACTATCAACGGATGGTTCGGTGAGTAGTCATGTCATTAAAATGATGGGTTATATTGATAATATGGTTAAACTAGACTGTCCCCTTAGCCAAGAGTTGGCTACGGACATCATACTTCAGTCGCTGCTGTCTTGTTATCATCAGTTCATTTTAAACTATAATATGAACAACATGACGAAGACGTTGACTGAGCTGCATGGAATGCTTAAGACAGCAGAGCCGAATGTCAAGAAGGGCGCCCCGCCTGTACTCTTAGTGCAAGGGGGTAAATCGTTCAAAAAATGTGGGAAAGGCTAAAGCTGACCCGGTTGTGAACCAGGAGCCAGCCACATCCATACGCAGAACCAGGCCGGCCCATCTAAAACGGACGTTTGCAATTACTGCAACGAGCAAGGGCATTGGAAAAGAAACTGCAAGAAATACTTGGAAGATTACAAGAAGATGAAGAACCAGTATGACGCTCCTTCAGGTATTTTTGTTATCGAAGTAAATGTTGCTTCATCAAGTCCTACTTCTTGGGTACTTGATACCGGCTGTGGTGCTCATATATGAAGTAATATGCAGGGCCTAAGCAACAGTAGAAGCTTGGAGAAGGGGCAAGTGGACTTACGTGTAGGAAATGGAGCAAGAGTTGCTGCATTAGCCGTAGGAACATATAATTTGTCTCTTCCATCTGGTTTAGTTTTGGTTTTAGAAAATTGCTACTATGTACCTGCTATAAGCAGAAAAATTGTTTCTGTTTTGGTTTTGGATATTGAAGGTTTTTCATTTTCGATTAAAAACAAATGTTGTTCTTTTACTCGAGATGACTTATTTTATGGCAGCGCCCTATTGTCGAATGGGCTTTATATTCTTGACCAATCTACACCTATATATAAATTAATACCAAATGCTTCAAAGTAAATGATTCAAACCCGAGTTTTCTTTGGCATTGTCGTTTAAGGCATATAAAAGAGAAACGCATCCAAAAACCTCATCATGATGGAGTTTTGGACTCATTTGATTATGAATCATTTGAGAAATGTGAATCTTGTTTATTGGACAAAATGAAAAAGGCTACCTTCAACAAAGTCAATAAAAGGGCCAGCGACTTATTGGGCCTTATACATACCGATGTATGCGGTCCGATGAGCATAAGTGTCAGAGGAAATTTCAACTACTTCATTACATTTACACTGATGACTTCAGTAGATACGGTTATGTCTATTTAATGAGACACAAATCAGAATCTTTTGAAAAGTTTAAAGAGTTCTAAACTGAAGTACATAATCAACTTGGCAAGAGTATTAAGGTTCTTCAATCTGACCGAGGAGGTGAATACTTAACTCAAGAGTTCAGCGACCATCTGAGAGATTGTGGAATTATTTCACAACTCACTCCTCCCAAAACACCACAATGGAATGGTGTGTCTGAGAGGAGGAATCGAACATTATTTGACATGGTTCGATCAATGATGAGTCACACTGATCTTCCATTATCCTTTT
>OVBA01002067.1:0-37305 GCA_900406435.1 Lepidium aucheri
TGCTATCAGGTAATGAAGGTTCCGCATGCCCTTTATAACCTCTTCAGCCTCAGTCAGTCGCTTTGTCAGCACTCAATCTCTTCCTCTACACCCACCATCCAAGACTGCCGAAGATGGAGCTCGTTGTCCTGCCATAAATCTACGAAATCAGAATGATATTACACATCAGTAATGTAAACCTACGAAATCAGAACAACTTACCTCATAGTTCACGCAAGTAAAGTACCGCTTCCCGGGATAAGTATCTATCTCCTCCATCGGTAAAACCTCCTTCTTTATTCTCCCACCACACGGACACAAAGTGGGAATCCCGTGATTACCATCAGACACATGTCTAAGCATGTTGGAGTACTCTGTGAGCCGCTTCATCTCACGTCTCTCTTCCGAAGGATTCATTGTACTCTATAAACCAGAAAAAAGAATGACGTTAGTTTTAGATATAAAATTTTAAATCAAACGAAATACTATATTCAAAACAGTAATCGTTGCACCAACTGACAACATTAAACGTTGCAGGCAATACCATAAATCTCTCATTTCACACACAAAAGATCAAAAGCATAACAATCAAATGAAAGATCAATACCATAAATCTCTCATTCCGAACCCTAAATCCCCTAACCCACACCCGAAATCCTTAATCGAATCCATAAATCCGCAATTGCAAACCCTTTATGTGAAATCCCCAAATCATAAGCCGAAACCCTAAATCCCAATACATAAACCCTAAATCCCCTAACCCACACCCAAAAATCCTTAATCGAATCCCTAAATACGCAATTGAAAACCCTAAATGTGAAATCCCCAAATCAAAACCCCGAATCGGAAACTCTAATTGACCGAATCGTACACACTCAATACCTAATCGATTCCTCAACCATAAAATAAGAAACCGTAAAACCAAAATAAAAAAACCCCAAAATGTATTTCGAAACCCTAATTTCAAATTACGAAAACCCTAATTTAGGATTTCAAATTACGTACATGCAACCAACAAATCAATCAAAAACCGTTATTTCTTCGCATCTTAAACCATTTTATTAAACAAAAATTCGATTTCAAAACTTTTCGTACGATTTCAAAACCAAAAATCGAGAAACACTTTCGAAACAAACCCGAGAACGACGAGAAACATACCTCATAGTCGTCGAATAAAGGTTTCCGGACGCCGGAACTTCAACCTTCGATGGAGAAACGACGCAGATTTGGCCGATTGTGGATGAGACACCAATCGCCTTTCTCGTCGCCTTCGGCTGCGAAACTTGTCGAGACAAATCGAATAAGGTGAAACAAACCTAACTCGTTTCGAACCCTCCTTCTCTCTTAGAGGGTTCGAATGGAAAAAAAAGCCAATACGGGCTCGCCACGTCGCAAGAACCCGTCTCTTACGGGTTCTTGCTGGCGAACCCGGCTCTTAACACACAAACCCAATAAACATTAATTTATTCGGTCCACTTCTTAGAACTCGAGCCCAAGAACCCACTTTAAACCCCTAATGCACATGCTTTAAATACTTTAGTTATAAAAATGGTAAGAGACCAATCGACATCAAGACCGTTAGATTCATAATCTTGTTAAATCATCTTATCCGTTAGATCTACGATTCTCGACATCAGTCAGTCAAGCTCACTTACAAGTGAAGAGTTCCGAGAGAGACGAACTATAAGTCGCCGGATTTCGTCGCCACGGATTGAGGAAAAGCTACTGAGACGGTGATTGGAGAAAATCTCAATGGCACCGATACGTCGAAGATTTCTCCAGTGTTCGCCGTAAGAAGCTGTGACCATAGTTGAGTGACCATACGAGATGTGTTTTGAAGCAATTGAGTTTGATCGGCTCGCGAGAACGATGTCGTTTTTCGTGAAGCATTCCTCTGCGATTGAGCTTGAAGAGACAACGAAAACGAGTCGGTTTCCGAGACGAAGAGAGAAGATCAGAGAATCGTTTAGGGATTAAGAGATGGTGAAAAGAGTACGGTGGAGCGGCGGTTTGAGAAGGCGGAGGTGACCGATAATTGGAAGCGCGAATGGTGGACTTGGAGGAAGGCTTGGGTTTCGTTTTCTGAATTTTCTGATGAGGAATGTGAGAGTGAGAATTAGGATGAGGAATGTGAAGATTAGAGTTTGAGCTCCTTCCATTTTTGAATTGATTGATTTCTTCTTCTCTGTCAATTTGGGGATTATAACAGAGACGATCTGGTTCAGAATCTGATTGAAGATGTACATCTACAATTTTAAAATAATAGGCTCCAAATGTTAACGTGCATAAAATGTTTGATTTTTTTTTTCTTAATGCATTTTAGATCTCAAATTAGGTTAAATTACATGTGTTAACTTTAACGATGATTCCAAAGGAAACTAATCACATGTGTAAATTAGAAAATAAAAATCACTTCGATTTGGTTATGTATAATTTTATCGGTTCAATTCCGGTATGTTCGGTTCGACTTACAAATGTAATCACATAGTGCCATTATCATCTCTCCGTCTCCTCTGAGTTCTAAATTCGAAAGGAAGCTTTGAAACCATTGAAGCAGTAGAAGTGGAGAAGAAAGAATGATACTACGTCGTTTCATCTGCTACAACGCTTCTTCAACTGTTTCTTCTATACCTCCTACCCCGAAGAAGAAGCCTCTCATCTTCTTAGGCTCTCCTCAGGTAAGAGAAATTTTTGCATCTTCGTCTCCAAAATTATTATGGGGTTTAGGGTTTAGCTTAAGCTACTTTCTCTCTGAGACAATTAGGTTTCTGTGACTGTGCTTGACGCTCTTTTCAATGCATCTTCTGCACCAAGCGCTTCCTTCGAGGTATAATCTGAAACTGAATTTCATAAAGATATCTCCTATTTTGAGTTTATTGATGTAAATGAGATTTTTGAATATTGGAACTCATATATGAATGATTATTCATAATTTTGATTGAAAACAAGGCTGCTTATAGACATCGAAATTTTGTTCTTCTGATTCTTGAAACATGGTGAAGATTTTCAGGAACATTTGTTTCTACTTAAGCAGTTTCTTATCTGCTAATATAACTTTGTTCTAGGTTGCAGGCATTGTCACACAGCCTCCAGCAAGGAGAGATAGAGGCAGAAAAGTTTTGCCTTCACCGGTAGCACAATACGCTCTCGATAAAGGCTTACCTTCTGATCTCATTTTCTCTCCTGAAAAGGCAGGAGATGTAAGAAATCTCGTCTGATTGATATCAAGTTCTTGCTTCCTTTTTTGGGGATGATGTGATCTTTCATTCTTTTATGTGAAGATGACATTGCTTTTTGAATATATATAGCATTTGCTGTGATTCTTTTATGCAGGAAGCATTCTTATCTGCTTTAAGAGAATTGCAACCTGAGCTTTGTATTACAGCGGCTTATGGGAATATTTTGCCTACCAAGTTCCTTAAAGTTCCAGTACATGGTTAGTTGATACTTCATGGAACATTGTAGATAGTCATTGGAAACAAGAATGTTGTTTCTTTATACTGCAATGAAGTTTTGTCATGTATGACTAATCTTTATCATTTTTAGGGACAGTGAATATACACCCAAGTTTGCTACCCTTGTACCGTGGTGCTGCTCCAGTTCAAAGAGCATTACAGGTGCAATTATCTTTCAATCTTTGACTGATTTCACTCTTGCTATGCTAAGACGCTGTAACTCAAGTTTGTACAATAACACTTGGTGGCTTCACTAGGACGGTGTCCCGGAAACAGGAGTTTCATTAGCATTCACGGTGCAAAAGTTGGATGCAGGGCCAGTGATTGCTTCTAAGAGGTTCCAAGTAGATGATCAAATAAAGGTACAACTTTGTCTCCCGATTTAGCTCATCTGTTTGGCATAATCTTTTTTTATTAATGAACATTGTGAAACTGGATCGTTTGCAGGCACCAGAACTACTTTCCTTCTTATTTTCTGAAGGTGACAGTATTAGTTCTCATAATTATGCTTTTCAGTGGATATTATTTCAACATTATCAGGTTCTCCACCATTAGAGGTTTTCGAATTTTTAACGTTGTGATCAAATTTTGCAGGGTCTAAGCTTCTAGTTCAAAAACTTCCCTCGATATTCGATGGTTCTGCAAAATCAAAAGCAGTTCCACAAGATGATGCTAAAGCTACCTTAGCTCCGAAGGTATTTGGCGCATGAATCATTACAAGAACACAGCACGTATATTGCTTTCTGTATAAGATCCTACATATTGTTGGACTGAAATGATTTAGTTGATGCACAGTTAGCTCCAGAAGATGCTTGGCTTTCTTTTGACCAGGAAGCACTTGTTTTACATAACAAGGTAGAAGAACCCTTTCTTCATTTGATCTATAATCATAAACGTAATAAGTAAAACTGCTCTCTAGGTTCGCGCATTCGCAGGATGGCCGGGAACACGAGCTAACGTTGTAGTCCTCGATGACAAAAGCGGTCAGCAAAATGTACTAGAGCTTAAAATTATCACAACTCGAGTATGCCAAGATCTGGAAATCCAGGATGGTGAACAAGATTATGTATTTTTCAAGAAAGGTTCACTGATATTCCGCTGTAGAGGAGGTACAGCTTTGGAGGTAAATCTAGAAAGACGAATCACTGCTACTATTTTCTAAATCAATTAAGTTTACAGACTCACTGCTGATGTTATGATGTGGTCACTAATCTAGCAGTTAAAAAGCTAATACTTGGTGTGGCTGATTAAGGTACTGGAAGTTCAGCTTCCTGGTAAGAAAGTGATCAACGCCGCCGCTTTTTGGAATGGCTTGAGAGGTCAAAAACTGAAGAAGCCGTGAACACAAAAACTGTAACAGAAACAAGCTTTGGTCAGAAAGCTGGAACCAAGTTATTTCAAATATGGTGTGATCACTTCCATGTTGTCCTCTGAATTACCAGTTTCTTGCAGATGGTCCGAGGGACGGAAGGTATACCAAGCAATTTTGGTTTCATATTCTTTCTTTTGAAAGTAATTTTTGTAACTTATGACTAATATCTCCACATTCTTTTGAAATAAATATGTTTTTCATCCATCAAGCATTAACACATTAGCAGGACGAAGTAAATTCTCATTTGGAGATTTCGATCATAATGATTATATTAGCACAAGTGTGCTTATATTCATTAACTGTATAAAAGGAGCTGTTACTGCATTAATTACAAATCAATGTTCTATGCTAACGGCAAACTGGATGTAAGATGCAAGAATTAGCATTAGCATCAGAGGGCCAACATGGGTGCAAGTAAAACCCCAACAAAATGTCATATAAAATCAATGAGTACCTGCATTGATTGAATTCTAAGTGGCCATATATTCTCCATGACTTTCATCCAACATCTCAACCACAGGAGCATACTGCACCATGTCAAATTAACAGGACTCCATGAGTGAAAAGAAAGAAAAGAACACAAGCTTAAGACAAAGCTGGAGGTGGACATATATTTACCTCGTCATCTTCATCAAAGTAAATCCCATCAACAGCTCTCGTCTTCTGAAACTCCCATCCTAGTCTATTCTCGAGCAACTCTTTGAACTTCCTTGTCTGCAAAAGACAAAGTGTGAAAGTGAAATTAGCTATAAAAAAACCTTATGAGACATGGACGATTAAAATAGTAGACATCTAGAATTTGTACATACCCACGACAATAAATCCCCATCAACTACAGACACCTCTTCCACCAATGCAAAAAAGTCCTGTTATGAAAGCAATGGAAGTTCGAATCAAATTTTCAAATTATCTAATAAGGAAAAACGTATGATCACTCAGAGAAACCATGTTAGACCAGAGAATTACCTTGCAAAGAAAATGTAGAAAGCTATCGGAAGCCAGCCAAGAATCATCAAGAAGTGCATGAACTCCCATCTCTGGACTACTACTCTCTTTCTGCAGGCCATATTTTAGTTGATGGTAGATAACTTTGATGAACTATAAACAACGCATCAGGGAGAGACAATAAATTAGTTTTTTTAAACTACGTAGGACAATAAAATATTAACTGGTAAAGCCTGAATAATGAAGATACTATTTAGGAGGGCACATAAAGATAGAGAAAGAAGAGATAATATAGATTTACATATCAACTAGATGCATTATCAGATATACAATTTCATATGAAAGTAAATGAAACTCACCTTTGTAAATAGTTGACTCCTCGTTTGAAAGGGCTGACAAAGGTCACAAAGAAATGTGAATGTCATAAATGAAGAGATATGAATTACAAGTATTAGTTAACAGAAAGGAAAAGATACATCATGACATCAAAGAAAACTGGTTTAAAATAGAAAATCACAAACTTCACAAATACAATAGACAAGACATCAAATAACTAAGGCAGGTGTATATTCATCTCACATCATGTCAATTTCATTTAGAACAAGAAGAAGGAATTTTGGTATGATAATTATGATAACATAATGGAACCTCAAAATGCTTCATACCGCATCGATGCAGCCCAATAAAAGGCTAACTATGGACTTCCATTGCATGAAGGATTCAAGAGACTGCCCCATCTGCACAAATGTGACACCTTGATTTGAGAATGGAGTAAATCAAGGATTCCTATTTGTGTATTACAATAAAAGTATATGGTGTGGTGCGCAGTACATACCAAAAATGCTACAAAAGAAAACTGTAGCTCCCCAAGAAGCAAGTCTTCCGAATCTTTGTACTCTTTTGACAATATAACTTCTAGCAGTTGTGACTATACAAAGAAAAAGAGAAAACAACATAAATTAGACTCCACATGAATTTGAGATTTAAATCTACCAAGTAAGTAACAAAGAATAATTTTTTAAGGGGAGTTGCCTTGTCAAGATTCATAGAGGTTATCTCCTGCCCAGACATTCCCTTGTGCTTTATAATCCGTGGAATAGAAGTGTAGTAAAACCTATTTCTTTCGGGTTGCTCAGTAGATGGTGCCTTAGACTTGCTATTTTTCATCTGTGCATCAAGTGCTTTTTCCATTGCCGTTTTAGGTCCACCTTTTAGAATAGCAGATTCATACATGACTGTAATTTCTCCTCCAACTGGCTCTGCAAACAAAGTTTTGAACAGTATAAGTTTTACAGCATTCACTATATTAGTGAGGAACAACATCAACAATGTGGCTATAAAATCCACCAAAAGTTAAGGTTCACATACCATATTTCCCTACAACATCCTTCGTAATGTAGTTAGATAAGTGCTTCCACTCCCCATATTGACTTAAATTGTATGGGCCAAGATGTTTGTCAAACTCCAAAGACCTAACTGCTTGAGAATATCTCTCTTCCTGGCATCAAAGGGGAAGAATGAAAATAAATAACCTAGCACTAAATCTTAAGCCAACTGACTAGTGCCTACTGCACAATGATTTAAAATATACTCCTCTCTAACAGGTATTGACATCAACTGAATTGAAACAAGGATACAAATTACTGACCAACGTATAAGTTGCATTGATAAAATTAATGCACTAGGTTATTAGATGGACAAACCTCTTCTTCAGATACTTTTGCTAACCACTCGTCTGGTTGATTCCATTTGCGTACAATAACCTTGTATATGAGATAACACATGGTGAAAACATCTACATGATTGGTTAGCACAGTTCATTGGTGCTTACCGAATATCAAGACACCAATATAACTGTTTGGCTTTGACAGTTTTAAGTATTAACAATCTATACAGATGTCTACTAACAGAATAAAAAAAAAGAACCGAGACCCTGTGGACAAAAAACCCTCATATTTATGCATATGCTTTTCTTGTAGATTGAAACGAGTGTTACTAGTTTCCATGATTGGTTAGCACAGGTCAACATGGATGTGAGATTAAAAGATAACATATGGGGAACACAAATTATTGAAAGGTCGTTGAGGACAGACTGATTCCGAACCTGAGAAGGACGAACATCAACAAAGAAGCCAATGGTAGGTGAAAATTCTTTACCATCCCTGAAAAAAGAAAAAAAAAATCTGTGGTTCTCAGCCAAAACAAATTGATGTGGAATATCAGATAGAACTCAACTCAAAAACAAAAATAGCATGGGTTTTATTACACAATATAAAAAAGTATAGGCACCATATAAAGACTTGAACCTGGTTGATGAACTATAGAATACAAAGTGAATTCCAGGAGGAATCATCTTAATTCCTTTGAAAGCTGGTCCTACTGATAAAATCTGTAACAAGAGTTCACAACATTGTTAGATTCACAAATTTCTACCAATAACGAATCTGCTTATATACCATCCTTATTTTCATCACAATCTCATCCCCCAACAACAAAGCAATATATTTAAACGCTAAAAACCTCTAATTTTAATAACAACCATATCAAAAACTTCACATAAACTTAGTTCTCAGGATTCTACTGACACAAATAAGGAATTATGAAAGAAGTCATCACAAAATATTAGCTCAACTTGTAGACATAATTCAAAACTTAACCAACCTGAGTGTCGATTCCAACAAGAGTATGTTCAGGAACATCGAGAAAGAGAAGCGTAGCTCCGTGCTTTACAAGTTCTAGTGCCTTTTCAGAGTCCATAACTTCTTCTTCTTCTTCTTCTTCGTTAATTTGGGGCTAACTTTGAGTCGATCAATGAGAGAAACCGAAACACAGAGCGGGATGACGAGTAAATGCCAGAAACTGCATCAATATTCTTCAGCCCATTAAAAATTAGGCTTTTGAGCATAGTCTCAGCCCGGCCCATTTAAAATATAATACACGTGGCCTTTTACGCGCTATTTACGCGCTTTAGGCGACATAATAAAATCTTTATATAAGGAATCCATACTTTGCCATATTCAGTTTTCACATTCGTTACTTTTCTTCCCAATTTGGTTTCAATTTTGATTCTCTCTCTCGCAACGCTAAACACGAAATCTAAATCTAGGGTTTTCATTACGAGGTAGTTTCTCCAGTAATCGAGAACATGTCATCAACCTCAATCTTCTCTTCTCAGAGAAACGAACACCGGAATCCAAACGCGATCGCTGGACCGACGTTGAAGAGACGAAGCAACAATCGCGGTTACGGCGAAATCGGAGATTTACAAGAGAAGCAATATCGTTACGCGCCGCCTCAGAAACGATACAGATCACAAACGCAAACGCAGTTCCGATCTGACAGGATTCTTCCTCCTCTGTATCATGGTAGAAGTAACGTGTCTAGGGATTCTCAATCAAAAAATTACGGTGATGTGATTGATTCTAATTCAAAGAATAGCTCTCGTTTTGGTTTACGTAACAATGATTTTTCACCATCTAGATTCGAGAATCAGAAATCCTTTGGTTATGGAAACCCTAATCCCCAAATTGTTCCGCTTCCATTACCTTATCGTAAGCTTGATCTCTCTTGCGATTCGTTGCCCGAATGGGTTCCAAACGAGTCCGTCTCGAGAACCCAAACTCCGAATTTTCCAGTTGCATCGAATTTTGTGCCTAACACAAACGCTCAGAAACCTGTCTTTACGAATTATCCAAATTCGTTACCTTTGCATCATTCAAACATGGTTTCAGTTGTGTCACAATCGATGCCTTTGAATAATTCGAACATGGCTTCAGCTGTGTCTCAATCGGTGTCTCAACCAATTTTTGAGAGCAAAGATTTGTCATATTTACTTAGCATTCTTAAGGATGAGAAAGAGAAGAAAAACCATGAATTACCTCCTGGATTAAGCTTTGATAATCCAATGTCGCTTAGAGTGCGACATGAATCTGTGATTAAGTTTCTGTACTCTGATATGCCAAGGCAATGTATGTCGTGTGGGCTTAGATTCAAAAGCCAAGAAGATCACAGTAAGCACATGGATTGGCATGTAAGGAAGAACAGGAGTGCTAAAACTACTACGAAACAGAGCCACAAATCGCGAGATTGGTTTGCGAGCACGACTTTATGGCTCAGTGCAGCTACAACAGGAGGGACTTCAGAAGCGGCTAAAGCATCATTCGGTGATTCACAGAAGAAGAAAGAAGAAGAGACAGAACAAGAATATGTAGTGCCTGCAGATGAGAATCAGAAGATATGTGCGTTATGCGAAGAGCCATTTGAAGATTTCTTTAGTCATGAAGCTGATGATTGGATGTACAAAGATGCAGTCTACTTACGCAAGAACGGTCCTATAGTTCATGCTAAGTGTAGGCCTGAAACCTGATGACACGCTGAGGAATCGAGAGAGCCGTAAGGTCCGGCCCACAGCCCAAGTGAAGCAGCAGTGGATGATTAGGATATGTAAATTTTAAGTCATATCTTTGGGAATTTCTTTCTAGGTTTTTTTTATGTCAAAAGTATTATGCCTTTATAATATCAATTTGTATGGATTGTTTTCAAGCATGGTAATACACTTTTAACTTCGCATTTTAATTGTTTGTTCTTTAGTGAAATCAAAATATTATCCTCAACATCAATAAGAACAGACTTTAAGTTATAAATACAACATTACAATCTCCAAAATTGTGCTCTATCAATACAAAAACAAAAACTTCTAATTATATAGCAAATGTTATGGACAAACAAGAATCATACAAAAAGAAAAAGTGATCACAACAAGACTTTATCGAAGAAAAAAGGAATTGTTCGATTTTAAGGTTAATTGTTTATGGATATTGAGATAGATGGATAGTGGATAATTAGAAAATATACGAGTTGTATGGTTAGGATTATGGTTTTTTTTTTTTTTTTTTTTTTTTTTTTTTTTNGATTAGGATTATGGTTATAATCACAAAACAAAGTTGTATTTTACTGGGTCTTGTGGGCCCAATGCTTTGTAGCTTCTTCGTTAGGAAGAGAACCCTATCTTTTTTCTTTATGGGTTATTCTAATGTTTTTATGGTCAAGATTACAATTAAGACTAAGGTTCTTAAAATGAGTTTTTAAATTATTATAATATTATTATTTAATTTGGAATTTAGTTTTCATTTAAATTTTTTTTTAAAAAAAATTTGTTCAATCATATTTCAACACTTGTAAAATAGAGTCTCTTAAACACTTTCAAAGTTTCTTAAATAAGAAACCTCTCTCTCCTCCCTCTTCTTATTTTTAATATTTTTTCTTTTTTTATTCATAAGAACCTTGTAAGAAACTCCCAATAATCCTGCTCTAAGGGCATTTATATGATGAGTATGATGATCTTAATAATTAACGATGGTGGTACATGGCCCATCTCGGTCTAAATAGCGACAACCCACCTAAAACTTAGTTGGAATCCGAGCGGAAAATAAATATGTTGCTCATGACAAGACTCCGGAGTGTTCAGGGAATAAAGGAGTTAAAAGAGAAGAAAGTGGAGTGGTTAAATCGAATCTCGGAAAAGAAAATTACGAGCTCGAGCTATATAAGGAAGGAGGAGAAGAGCTTCGTGAGCAATATACTAATTACTTAGAGATTTTATACTCAGTTTGTCCTGGCCAATCAATAGAGATCTATCTTTTACACTTAGCTTGATTATACTTAGGACTCTTTCTCTAGATTGTTTCGGTCCTCAATAGTTGATTTCATCAACAAGAATGCATTACATTTTGACCAAAAGAAAAACTAAATTGTAAATTGGTCTCTTCTATTGCTATGTTGTTCGGTTTCTATATTGCTATGTATTAAACTCACGCTCAACTTTTATACATAACATTAACTTTTCTTAATAAATGTAACTGCCTAATATCATATGTAATGTAGCTCATATATTTGGCATCACACTAAAGTCAAACTTTGTACATAAACATAATAGCTTTCTCAACTACCTTTCATAGGTTACAGAAAATAGAGAAGCCTTACTAATGATGTTACATAATCATCAAGGCTTACTAAACTATTTCAGTAAATCGCACTACATAATTAATATAAGAAACTATACTCCATATAATTGCGATTTTACTCATTAATCACACCTTAGAACTCGTCAATATTCAGAAGTTCTTGTGTTATAAATATTTGTTTGGATTAGAAGAGACTTTCATATGCAAGTCAAAGTACTTTAGAAGAACTAAAGTTAAACTGGATTGAAATTGGGATAAAATAAATTCTTTTAAAATAACTTTGATATGGAATGTTTGCTATTACATCATTTGAAAATTAGAATTGTTTCAGAACCACAGGATTTCTTCATGATGTGTGGTTTTCGATAAATGCTATCCAAGGTACGAATTTTGTATGAGACTAAAACTGATTCTGAAAAAAGATAGGGGTTAAGATTTACTGAGAAAGTTTTTAAAGAAATTTGTTATAATAGCCTAGTTATTTTTATAAATAGGTAAAATAACCTTTAAGATATATGTATGTATATATATATATAGTTATTATTACACAATTACACTTATATTCATAACTACATATAATATTAGGATAAATTCTCTGAGAAATTGCAAAAATACCATTCAACCAAATTTATTTTTAAAAACACTCTCTTGCTTTGTTTCATTTTCAAAAGAAACCGATGTTTTTGAAGAAGGACATTTTTAGAAAAGTTAAAATAAAATAGACCAAGCAGTTTCCATTTGTGTGTTTGAAACTCTTTTCCTATGAGAATATTCTATTGTTAATAGTGATCTGAGAATTTTTCATTTTACGTTTGGTTATATCAGAATGCATTATATTTTTTGTTTCGCCGCTACTGCTTCTCGACTGAACTAGGATCTTCGCAACTCTCTATCAATCTTGCGGTGAAAAATCATGTCCTCTGCCATGGATAAAGCTCTCAAGGCAATGTCTCTACAATGTCTCTACAGGAGGAAGATGAACGCTTTATAATGCCAGATCTACCGCATTATAGCTCCTGTGAAAAAAAAACTCAGCTTGATTGGTCGCTTGCGGAATCCAAAGCACCAAGATCTCTCCACTTTTATCTTTGATATGCCAAGAAAGTGGCAGAAAATCAACAAGGTTAAAGGTATTGCTCTATCCACATAACGCTTTCAGTTCATCTTCAAAACTGAACATGATCTGGTTGAAGTTCTTGACAAAGGCGTTCACACCTACAATGAATGGGCTTTGGCCATTGAACGATGGTATGAAATTCCAGCATCTAACTCTCTTCAGTTTGTAATCATCTGGGTTCAACTCAAGAACATCCCCATCAATTATTACATCTCAGATGCGATTACTCTTTTAGAAAAACACGTGGACCAGGTCCTAGAAATTCTTTTCGATCTAGAGACACCTGAAAGCAAAAACTTTTTTAGAGTAAGGGTTAAACTCGGTGTCTCGAAACCACTTTGACAATCGAAGAAGGTAGTGCTGCCAGATGGTACCTCTGCTATCATCTACTACCCCTATGAGTGTATAAACAAACATTATTACAATTTCCAACTCTTAACACATGAAAAAGACCACTCTCCTTTGTTGATTAAGAAACACCAAGATAGAGTAGCTGACATAAAGATGGGTTTTAAAGCTCAGTCCAAAGAACCTGCGTTGATCATTAAACCATCAGATCCTATGCTTGGATTATTAAAGAAGTTCAAGTTGGGGTACACCCAATCCCGGGTCATCACAAGATAACACTGGATGTATTGGATGATACGAGGGAATACATTCAAGTCTCCTCCAGTGAAGAAAGGAAAATTAGGGAACAACGCATCAGAAAAACGGTTGTAGATGCTGAGAAAGATCATCTGACTCGGAAGACTATTTTGAAACTGGAGCCTCCTCCTATCATCTCAAAGGATATCTCTCTTGGGAAAGGATATTGTCTTCGGGTATGATTCCTCGGATTGCTCTTCTCAGACGCAAACTACAAATAATTCCCTTCACAAACCAGAAAACCTCCTAACTGATGCGCAAAAAAGTGGGTCTTCAATCCCTGGTGAAGCCTCTCTACCTCATCTCTTGGCTTGTTCAACGGAATATGAGGTTAACTTCTCTTAGGGTACTTCATTCGGGACCAAGTCAAGATCTTCTCAAGGTAGACTTCGACCTCACATATCCAAGCATTGAGCCAAAGATGCAGAACTAAAGGAACACTCAAACTTGCTAAACAAAAAGTTGAGAGTCACACATGGTGCCATAGAAAAGAAGAAAAGTCAATCTAGCAAAGAGAACTCGCAAACTACGCATAAACTAACCACGAAAGGGATGGTCCCTGTTTTGGGACTGTCCCGGATCAATGAGTTTGATGTTTTGAAATTGTCAAGGACTGGGATAGCCTCAGGACTCCTTGATTATGGAATTGCGTAAGAACCAATTCCCTAAGTTATTGTTCTTGATGGAAACTATGCAAAAAGAAATGTTTTTGTAGATATTCAAGTATGGCTAGGTTAGGATTATGTTAACACCATATATATTGTTGGTATAAGTGGTGGTTTAGCTATCTTGTGGAAGAATTCCATGTCTTTAGACTTTCTTTATGTAACCAAAAATATTATGATATGAACAACTTTTTTGGTTGTTATTCCTTTTTTCTTACTTTTGTACATGGGAAACCAAATATAGCATAATGTTTGGGAGAAGTTAACTAGGATTAGCTTGAATAGTACTTAGCCTTGGGCTATGCTTGAAGATTTCAATGAGATTATCAACAACGTAGAAAAAATTGGAGGCCCACCTCAGCCAGAATTTTCTTTCTTTGATTTCAAGAGTATGTTGAATGCTTGTCAAATGGCTGAACCACCTAGTATCGACAATGCTTTTTCATGGGGAGGAAGAAGACATGAGTTATAGATTCAATCCAAACTTGACCGTTGTTTTGGTAATGAAGCTTTTTCTTGTTTGTTCCCAACGTCGAATCAACCCTTCCTAGTGAAAAAGGAATTAGATCATATACCTGTTTATTTTTAGTTGTGCTCTTCGCAGGAGAATTATAGGGACTCATTCAGGTTTGATAAAAGATTCCTACACCAGCCCAAGGTAAAAGAGGAAGTAGCACAAGCATGGTCTTCACTTGCAAGAGGCCTTGTTTCTACAAAAATGAGAAAATGCAGAACAGCCTTGAGCAATGGAAAAACGATAATGCAACAAACACTTTGAAGAGAATCAATCACATTCAACGAGAGATTGAAAAAGAGCATTCAAGCACACAACCTTCGTTCTCGAGAATGCTCAGTTTAAAAAGGATCTAATTCAAGCTCACAAAGATGAAGAGAGTTATTGGCAGCAGAAAAGTAGAGCCCAATAACTAAGAGAAGGTGATAATAACACCAAATACTTCCATGCCTCGGTAAGAGCTGCCTGATCAAGAAATGGTTTAGAATTACTCATTAATGATGTTAAATTACACATATAGCAGAGGCTTCAATGGGTGAGGTTGCAGTGAAATATTTTTAGGACTTATTCTCCTTATATGATCCGGTTTTCCCTCTGCATCTGCTCCAAGATCTCCCTCCCATAGTTTTAGATGATATCAACCAGAAGCTCATTATTGAGGTTACAAGAGAGAAAGTAAACTGGCAATATTTGTAACCAGATCATTGACTGCACCTGGTGCCTTTTTCTTTCAACAATATTGGAATACAATTGGTGAGGATGTCACGAATGAAGTTCTTCCCTTCTTCCAAACAAGTTTTCTAAATAGAGATTGGAACTTCACATAGCTAAGCCTTATCCCAAAGAAGGCCATCTCTACATCCATGTCAGATCTAAGGCCCATTAGTCTTTGCTCAGTTTTATATAAAATTGTCTCAAAGATTTTGGTCTCAAGATTACAGCCACACATAGAAAGCATCGTTTCACCAAATCAGTCAGCCTTTGCGAGTGATAGGCTAATATCTGACGATATTTTTATTGCTCATGAGATTCTACATGGATTAAAGACAAATAACAGGTTGATAAGTGGTTTCATGGCTCTGAAAAACGGACATGTTGATATATGTGTATATTAGTGTGTTTTAGAGGTATTGTTTTGCACACTTTATATTCGTATTCACAACATTTGCACCTTTTTAGATGTCTTTTAGATTCATATTTCATGCATTGTGTAGAATTATATACATGTTGCATAAAAGAGTTGTAGGTACTCGGAAAGCATACTTGGAGCACTCTGGAAATTGTGGATGCATTGGGACCGGATGATGAGCTTGGACGCAACTACTGAAGTCGAGCTTCACCCTAGACTCGAGTACATATAGGAGTGTGGTTATAGACACGAAATGGAAAAGAGCTGCAAGTGAGAATCAAAGTGTGATTAGAGCTGGGAAACAACAGGTGAAGCTCGAGTACAGATCGAGTCCGCTAAGGCTCGAACTGGATTGGAGTGGTGCAGGACACGTGAAGCACTCGAACTATAAGCTGACACTACGAATAAACGCATGTTGCACTGGAGCTGCATTTGAGTATGTTGTATCTTGAGACGAAAGGTTTCTTATCATGGACCTAATCAGCGTCTCGATCGAGCTTAGCTTCAAGATCCACTAAAGATTCAGCTTTTTCTTACTGGGCTGAATTCCACTTAGAGTTGTACTAAGTTTTCTATATACTTCTAATTTTTCTTATTTTTTGATCTATCTATTATTGGAGTTTTATTCTTTTTCGTGCAAGCAGACTTAGCTTTTATAATCTTAGAACGAATACCTTTGATTCGAGTTTTACTTTTATGCAATTTAGTTTCACGTTCAACGTTTATTTCAATCTTCATTCGAGTGTATCATCTATGATGTCTAATATGAATTTCGTGTTTAGCGTTGATTTTATGAGTTCTGAGTAGTTACCTAGGGTTCTTGAGGATGAGTTAGGTCAGCGTGAAGCTTAGGTTTTCTAGGATTGCTTGAGGTTATAATTGTCAGGATCTCTTCTGTTTTGGTGCTTTAATTACTAAGTTCATTCTGATCAAGTGGAGCTTGTTCTGAGATGCTCTAGCATCTGATAGGTGTTTGATAGAGCGTCTGACTGAACCTTTTCAGGGATTTACACGAATCAAATTTCTAAGGTGTGAATTGGCTCTAACTGGGTTGATCATTCATGTCAGGTAGATTATCAAAAGCTTATGGCAATAGGGTCTGTTAGTAGTCAACTCAAGTTTGTTTGCCGTGAAAGTGGATTCACTATTAGTGTTCTCGCTACCTTGAGATTAGCTTTATTGAGTATTGTCAAGCGCCTAGTTAGCTTAAGAATCATGCTGATCCATGATAAACACTCCTCGGAAACCTGTTTTCTTACCTTGCGTTAAATTTACTCTTAACACTACTGTCTATTGCTTTGCTTTAATTTCTTTGTTATTTCTGATTGATTGGTCACTTTTATTTTAAGTTCGATCTAGGTTGTTTGACAAACCACACTTTGATTGGCTTGATCTATGATAGTTTACTGCATTCTAAGTGATAACTACATTCCTAGTTGGATTGACACATATTATACTACATTGACACATTAGTGTAATAGGATTTGAAAAACAGAGTAAAATCTTGTTATCAAATTGGCGTCGTTGCTAAATGGGTTTCTTCTAGTTACATTTAGGATTGCTAACTTTCTAAGCTCAAATTCTTTTTGTTTCTTGTTACTTACTCATCTGTGATAATGTCTTTGGTGTTCTATTTCAGGTGATTTCAACATTCAGTGGGTCAGCTAGACACTACTGTTCGAGTTGAGTTCACGCATTGTATGCAGACATGTTCACAGGGGAGTCATAACCTACTCCAACCTCTTGACACTATTGACCAGCTTCCATGCGAGTTAAGAGCAAAGAAAAACCAAATCGAAAGTGCACCAGAAGATCCAGCTGAAATAGATCCCCCGGCAATCTCGCACACAAACCAACTTCCCCCTGAGAACACCGACTCACCTCCTATGGATGGACCTTGACAGAGGAGGCCTCGAATAATCAGAGCTAGAGATGCACCAAGCACTCATACCAGAGACATGGAATCGTACCTCCAGCTATTCCGAACAACAACTTCGAGATTAAGAGCAGTCTTATCTCCATGATCCAGAACAGGCAATTTCATGGACTACCCTCTGAAGACTCTCTTGATCACTTGGACGAGTTTGAGCACATTTGTGGACTACAAAGGCTTAATAGTGTCAGTGAGGATGTATTTAAACTTAGGCTGTTTCAATTCTCACTCAGAGACAAAGCCCGCATTTGGGAGAAGTACTTACCACAAAGATCTATTATTTCCTGGAATGACTGCAAGACTGCTTTTCTGAGCAAGTTCTTCTCGAACTCTTTCACCGCAAAGCTAAGGAGTGCTATCTCGAGCTTTACACAGCATAACCATGAAACTTTTGCTGAAGCATGGGAGCGCTACAAGACTTATCAATCCCAGTGCCCCCATCATGGTTACGCTATAGAAACATTGCTTGGAAACCTTTACAGAGGTGTTCATCCCAACATCCGAAGGCTCTTGGATACTGCCAGCAACAGAAATTTCCTAAACAAGGATGTGGATGAAGGTTGGGAGTTAGTATAAAATATGGCACATGCAGATGGGCAGTATAATGAGGACTATGATAGGACTGTCTGTGGTACAGTGGATCTAGATACAGAAAGTAGGAAGGAGTTCAAGACTCGGAACGAGAAAATTGACAAGCTGTTGTTGGTACAATAAAAACATGTTCACTTTATGACTAGTGGTGAACATCTTCTACAGGAGGAGGATGATTAGGTTGCAGAGATTAGTTATCTGCAGAATCAAGGTGGTAGTTACAAGCATTACAACAACTACAAGCAACACCCCAACCTCTCATATAGGAGTAACAACGTAGCAAATCCCTAAGACCAGGTCTACCCACCCGAACCCCATAATGTTCACTCCAAACCTTTTGTCCCTCAGCAGCCATATCACCAGAGTTTCCAGCCAGCTCGATAGTGCCTCCTGGGTATGAAGCGCAAGCTTCAGCAACTGCAACACAACCACCATAGGTTCTGATTTTGCTACAAGAGATACTTAAAGGGCAGAAAGCGTCAACTATTAAAATCACGCAGAAGTTTACCGAGGTGCATTCCAAGATTGACGCCTCTCATAACGATCTCAACTGTAAGTTTGAGACAGTGAACACAAGACTTAAGTATGTGGAGAGTTAGCAAGCATCATATTCTTCTATGAAGACGACTGGGCAACTTCCAGGGAAAGCAATTCCCAATCCGAAAGAGTTTCACGCCAATGCTATCACTCTGAGAAGTGGCCGTGAGCTGCTAATTAGAGCATATAATTCCAAGGATATTGAGGATAGTAAGATTCAAGAGGGGGAGGATTCTCTCATCACTAGTCAGACAAAAACTTCCACTGCAGACATGCCACTCGAACAGGAAACTCGAGCTGGAGTTGTTCCTAAGCCACAGTTTGCTTAAGATCCCACACCTGAAGCTAAGTCTGATACATCAGATCAAGATGAACCAAAACCCAGTGTTTCAGATACTCAACCACCTACAGCAGCTCAACAGAAGAGCAAACCCTTTGTTCCACCACCCTACAAACCCCAGCTACCCCATTTCCCTAAAGGTTCAAAAATGATCTCACTGAGAAATAAAAAGCCCTTTTTGACAAGCAGATGCAAGACATTGAGGTGAAGATTCCTATCCTAGACGCCTTTATGCTGATGCCTCCATACCAAAATTTTTTGAAAGAAGCGGTAAAGGAGATGACTCAGGAAGTTGAAGGAATGGTCGTCTTGACACACGAGATTAGCGTTGTAATCCAGAGGAAGGTTGTACCAAAAAAGCTTGGAGATCCTAGAACCTTCAAAATACCATGCTCGCTAGGACCCTTGTCGTTCAGCAAATGTCTCTGTGATCTTGGTGCCTCGATAAGTCCAATGGCACTCTCAGGAGCTCAGAGGTTAGGGTTTGTTGATTTCAAGTCTTGCATAATCTCATTGATTCTAGCTGATAGATCCGTGAGAATCCCTCATGATATACTGGAAAACCTTCCTATGAAGGTGGGAGGAGTTGAGATACCTACAGACTTCATTGTCTTGGAAATGGACGAAGAATCTAAAGATCCTCTGCTGTTTAGAAGACCTTTGTTGGCCACTGCAGGCGCATTAATTGATGTTAGAAATGGGGTAATCGAGTTGAATCTTGGTCCAGACCTCAAGATAAAATTCAACATCAACGATGCAATTAAGAAACTAAAAATTGAGGGTCAGGTATTCTCAATTCAAGAAATGGATGCATTAGCTGATGAGCTGTTAGAAGAGTTGGCAGCAGAAGACCAACTACAAGTTGCTCTAACAAAACCAGCCCCTAAGGGGTATTTGAGCATGGAAGTTTGAGTACTATGGGAAGCTATTGGACTCTCACAAGCCAGTCAAAAGTTCAGTGGTGATTAAGGAGTTGGATGAAACACGTCCTGAGGATAAAACAGTGACTCTATACTCGGGCGTATCAGTACCAGATTTAGTCCCAAGACTCAAACTGCAAGCACTCAAATGCACTACGCCTGTAGTCGCTGATGACTGGTTTAAGCTCTAGGCACCCAAAGTGGAACTAAAACCACTTCCTGCAAGGCTAAGGTACGCTTTTCTGGGCTGTAGTTCTACTTATCCTGTGATTGTCAATGATGCTTTGAGTGATGAGGAGTTTAACATGTTGTTGACTGAGCTTAGGCGCTTTAGAAAAGCCATAAGGTACACACTTAAGGAAATTAGAGGCATATCTCCAAGTTTTTGCCAGCATAGGATACACTTACAAGATGGGTCTCATTCTAGTGTAGAGCCCCAGAGGAGATTGAACCCGAACCTTAAAGAAGTTGTGAAAAAAGAGATACTTAAGTTGTTAGACGCTGATGTTATGTATCCAATTTTCTGATAGCAAGTTGGTTTCACCTGTGTATTGTATTCCTAAGAAAGGGGGTATCATTGTAGTTAAAAATGAAAAGAACAAACTGATCCCAACTAGAACCATAAAGGGGCATAGGATGTGCATTGACTATAGGAGGTTGAACTTCTCTACTAGGAAACATCACTTCCCTTTGCCATTTATTGATCAGATGGTTTGATGATTATCTGGTAAAAAGTATTACTGCTTCCTTGACGGGTACAGCGGGTTCTTTCAGATCCCAATACACCCAGATGATCAGGATAAGATTACTTTTACCTGCCCTTATGGCACTTTTGATTACAAGCGCATGCCATTTGGGTTGTGCAATGCTTCTGCTACTTTTCAACGCTGCACGACTTCTATTTTCTCAGATTTAATCGAGGATGTAGTTGAAGTATTCATCGACAATTTTTCTGTCTATGGTTCTTCCTACTCCTCCTGTTTGTCGAATTTTTTTAGGGTGCTTAGCAGGTGTTTGGAGACCAATCTTGTGCTCAACTGGAAAAAGTGCCACTTCATGGTTCAAAAAGGAATTATATTAGGACACAGGGTCTCTGAGAAGGGTATTGAAGTCGACAGGGCAAACATTGAATTCATGACTCAGCTGCAGCCTCCCATGACAGTGAAGGATATTCGTAGTTTTCTGGGACATGCTGTATTTTACAGAAGGTTCATCAAGGATTTTTCCAAGATTGCAAGACCGCTAACGAGCCTGCTATGTAAGGAGGTCAATTTCAACTTCTACTCTGAGTGTCTCGAATCTTTTCTTAAGATCAAAGAAGCTTTCAGACTGGACCATTCTATTCGAGATCATATGTGACGCGAGTGATTTTGCTATTGGAGCAGTCTTAGGTCAGAAGAAGGATAAGAAGTTGAATGTGATATACTACTCCAGCAAGACTCTTGATAACGCCCAAATCAAGTATGCAACCACAGGAAAAAGAACTTCTGGCTGTAGTATTCGCATTCGAGAAATTCAGATAGTATCTAATGGATCCAAAGTGTTTGTTCACACTGACCACACTGCGTTGAAGTATCTGATGAAGAAAAAGGACGCTAAGCCGAGATTGCTGAGATGGATACTGCTCTTACAAGAATTTGACATGGAAATAGTGGAAAAACCTGGAGTGGAAAATGGAGTAGCAGATCACCTGTCACGGATGATGATAGAGGACTCCATCCCAATTGATGATTCAATGCCAGAGGAGAAGCTTATGACTTTCAGCGCAAAAGAAAATTGTCCTCAAATCTGCAAGAAGTTTGTTGGATCAGCTCTACCTTGGTATGCATATTTGGTTAACTACTTGGTAGTTGGTGAGGTGCCCAAGTGTCTGGACCCCTATCAGAGGAAGGAATTTTTCAGGGATGTTAATCACTACTTCTGGGATGAACCCTACTTATACAAGAAAGGAGCAGATGGTTTATTCAGAAGGTGTACAATAGAGGAAGAGGTTCAAGGTGTTTTGGAGCACTGTCATGGGTCAGCCTACGGTGGACATTTTGCCACGTTCAAGACTGTTCAGAAGACTTTGAAATCAGGTTTATGGTGGCCTACTGTGTTCAAGGATACTCAGGATTTCATTTCAGAGTGTGATCCGTGTCAGAGAATTGGTAATATCAGCAAGAGAAACAAAATGCCACCGAACCTGATTCTTGAATTGGAGTGTTTGAATGTTGGGGAATTGACTTTATGGGACCATTCAACCCACCATCTCATGGAAATCGCTACATCCTTGTTGCAGTGGATTACGTTTCCAAATGGGTTGAAGCTGTAGCTAGTCCCACTAATGACGCCAAGGTAGTTATCAAGCTGTTCAAGAGCATCATTTACCCCAGGTTTGAAGTACCTCGAGTTGTAATCAGTGATGGAGGCTCGCACTTCATCAATAAAGTGTTTGAGAATCTGCTAAAGAAGAACGAAGTTAAGCATAAGGTAGCTACGCCTTATCATCCATAAACCAGTGGTCAAGTGGAGGTGTTAAACAAGCAGATCAAGGCTATTCTAGCTTGAGTTGTGGGAGTGTCAAAACAAGATTGGGCAGTCAAGCTAGATGATGCACAGTGGGCATATAGGACAGCTTTCAAGACTCCAATTGGCAGAACTCCATTCCAGCTGCTGTAGAGAAAATCATGCCATCTGCCTGTTGAGATAGAGTACAAAGCGCTGTGGGCTACAAGATTCATAAATTTTGATCTCAAGACCGCTCAGGAAAAAAGGCTCATGAACCTGAATCAGTTAGAGGAGGATAGACTACAGGCTTACGAGAGCTCGAAAGTATACAAGTAAAGAACTAAAGCCTTCCATGACAAAAAATTGCACCAAAGAAGATCACACCTGGTGATCAAGTGCTTCTATTCAACTCAAGGCTTAAGTTGTTTCCTGGAAAGCTAAAGTCAAGATGGTCTGGTCCATTCTGAGTCAAAGAAGTTTTACCTTACGGAGCTGTTACTCTGATCAACAAAGATGATATTGATTTCACTATTAATGACAGCGGGTAAAGCTATATCGAGGTGATGAAACCATTCCCGAGAGAACCTTTGTTTCTCTCGATGAATCTAACCACCTCTGAAGGGTGTGACAGTCAAACTCAGTGACTTTAAACAAGCGCACTTGGGAGGCAATCCCATGATATCCTTGTTCATAGTTAATTAGGATTGTCCGTCTTTTGAATCTTTGTTTTCTAATCACTATGTTTTTGTTTTGATACAGGAACCAGGAGCACAAGTTCCACGTTTAAAAAAAAAGGGAAGACTCGACTTAATTCACACAAATTGTCTCCTCCTTTCCAACACTATCTGCACCACTCCATCACGCTCCACAAACACCATCTCCCTTCTTTCATCTTGCTACCTAACTTGTATTCATATCTCTTCTACTCCAAGCTCAAATCGAGATTTTCTCATTCAACACCAAGTCATTTTCAAGTGTCTTCTTCCACACCAAGACGATTTTGAGTGTCTCCTTCAACACCTAGTCAAGATCGAGTGTTCCTATCCACACAAAGCCGAGGTCGTGTTCACCTTCCATGCTAAGTTGATATCATGTGTCTCCGTCAACAACAAGCCAAAATCGAGCTCACTTTCTATGCTAAGTTAGTTTCGAGTACCGCTTGTTTTTTGCTCATAACAAAATCGAGTGTTTGTCCATCTACGCTTGGTTGTTTTCGAGCTTCTCCGTCAACGCAAGGTAGATTTCGAGTGGTGTTCTTTCTTTTCTCAAGAAGCGTCGACACGATAGAGATTTCTCCACATGCTGCCGAGCTACACCACCATCTCGACATCGGTACAAGACTCGAGTTCATACACGAGACCACGCGCCGCTGTCACACGCCCCATGCGCCCCTACCACGCGCCACACATGCCGCCGTCATGCGCCTCCTGCATCACCACTAAGACTCGTTCTCGTCTCAGCACAACAACGATCACACTCAAAACCATTTCGAGCTCTGCCACTGTTGAACATCTTACATATTGCTCAAAATGTGGAAGTCGGGAGAGGGTTATCTAGAAGAATGCTTACACGATCTATGGTGGAGGAGTCCCCAATAGATGTCAAAGATGACAACTCACCGCTAAAGCTATTGGAGCAACGTCGAGCTGCCAGACGTAAAGGCAAAGCCATCAGAGAAGAACCAGAGGAAGACGTTTCTGCAGAAGATGGCAGTAGCACATAAGAAAATGATGACGGTATCGATGATTGGGACATCGAGAGCCTGCCATAGGCGGTGAGTTTCCAAGACGAACTCAAGGATTTCAGGGTGATGAATGTGGCTGGAACGATAAACATCCACAGGGAAACGATGGTGCAGCTTGGCATCACCAAGGATGTGGATATGATGCTTACAAATTGTTGGTTGACGCAATTTGTTTCTCACCCACGAAACACTTACAGAGCGGAAACAATACAGTTTCTCGCCTCAGTCGATGTGAAAGAGCATTCTTCTAAAGAAGAAAGGGTGCAGCGTAGAGATGGTTTTGGGACGCTAGACTTCATCATCAACGGTGTCAGCTACTCTTTCTCCGCGTTAGAATTCGAGCAACTTTTTGCTCTTTGCTCATCGGACGGACGCGATACCAATTTCGACCGAGAAGAGCTAAAATTTCTGTGGAAGTTGATAGTAGGTCCGGCCATGTATAATTCTTCAGAGAGAAAATGCACGAAAATCAGGAATCCCGCCATCCGCTACTTCCACAAAGTGACTGCATGCACCTGTTTTGCCAAATACGAAGCTGAGAATATTAGGCGACCTTTAGCTCGAGATGATCGACGAGGGGTTGAAGCTGGGAATGTTAGCCGACTTTGGTATGCAATTCACTGGCAACACAAACAACAACGGGTTCGCCAAAATACTGATGAAGCAATTGGTAAGCTATAAGAGGTGGGCTCGATTGTGCCAAGACAAGGCGAAAGCGACGATATGTGTTGGTGGGATCGTCACAAGGATTTTGGAGGCATGTAGTGTGACCATGAGGTCAAAACCTGTCGCTCCAGAATATATTAACATTGCTTATCTTGTACAGCACAAGATTTTGAAGAAGGGGCTGCGCATAGGAGTCTGGTTGTATAAGTTTAGGCCGACAGGTGCAGCAGCTTATTCGAGGATTTTGCTCCCAAACACGGAATACACCGCGCTTGAACTCAAAATGAATGTTGCGTTCTTGCCTCCAGCGGAGTGCCTTACTGGACCTCGAGTTTGACGAAACAGACCGACACGAGAAGTTGAACCCGCTGAAGAGAACCTTGGAGAGCGAGAGTGCTATTATTTTGATGAGTATCACAAACAGAGAATGTCAAAAGGGTTAGAGGCTGCTCACAAGCATATTGGTCTTTTGTAGAGATTGTGTAAATGGAACGTCAAGCAGATCAGCAACCTCACCAACTCGTTTAACTCGCTCAAATTCAGCTCCAGCTCTCGGAGAAAAAGGCGTCTGACTCCTCTGGACCTCAAAGAACCAACTCCACTATCTCTCAGATGCTCTGCTTCCACCTCATGGCAATCTATTTGGCGCTCATCATTAGAACAACCTCGCAGGACATCAGCACACACCCATGGACAGATGCCTCAGATTGAGCAGCAGGAGACAGTGCAACATTTTGAGCAGCAGCAAATACTCCCTCAATATCCACATTTCAATCTTAACTCGACTGAAGACTTTGGGCATTCGTATGAACCTTACAGTTCTGTATACAATTATGCTCTTCTAGGCGCTTCAGAGTCACAACCCGAGGCGAGTGCTTAGCTGCTATTGCACAAGAGATCATCAACCAGGACCCAAAAAAGAAGAAGCACAAGCAATGAGCCACAACATTTTAGTATAGAGGTTCAACCACAAGACGTTTTGGCACAACCGACTTTGAACTTCTTGGATTCATTAGAGGGCACATCGAGCTTCTCCTACTACCAACAGGAGCCTCAGCCTCATGATGATAGCATGGATATGGATGCAGCCGGGTGGGCCTTGTTTAGAAGGCGTTAGACGAAGGAACTTATCCCACACTCTTTTGACAATTGCATGCTTGTTTATTGTTTGTTGATCTCGGATTCTCCTTCACGATTTTATACACACAAGACACTGTATGATTTAAGTTTAAGGGAGGATTCTAGACAACATTTGATCATGTTTCCTTTGTTCTTATTTTCTGTTTTCATTCATTCATATAATTTTTGATCATGCATACATGTAAGACATAGAAAAACACAAAAAATAAAAAAATTTGCAAAAATAGAGTGTCATGCATTGCATTTAGATCGAGTTTAGGTTGTATTGAGAATAATGATGCTTGTGCCTTGTTTGTCTGCTGGTTTGATGGCTAGGATCATTGTCCTTGTTTTAAGTTGTTTGATGCATTCATTCTAGCTCAAAATTAAAACCGAACCATGCTTTGAATTTACGGAATGTATTGCATATTTTCGACTGAAAATGCTGTGATCTGATACTATTCCTTATCTAAGTGACAACCATAATTCGAATTAGCAATTATCTAGTCTTTGCATCACTTGGAGTTTGTGGATTTTACAAAATATTTAGACTATTTTTTCCCTTCATGATTGCTATCTTGTTAGTCCAAATAGCTTCCCACCATGTTGAATAATCACCTTATTTTGAACCTTGTTATGTTTGTTGTGTGATTGTGAGGACTCTTTTTGGATTAGCTTGACATAAAGTGTTAGGTGAGAACCAACAAGGGCATATCTCCATGTAGTTTCTGATTCCCGCCTTTCGAATCAGACTAGGACTAGGCAATTCGGGTTTTTGGGTGAGGTCTTGCTTGTGTCTAAGCATGGGGAGTGTGAAAAGAATGTTAAATAAAGTAAGGTTTAAAAGAAGTAGTTTAAGGAGGGAATGTGAAGAAAGTATAAAGGAGATTCTAGTAAAGGTTTTGGGAAGCGAAAAAATAAAAAATAAGAAAGGTTCTAAGTATAAAGAGAAAGAAAGAAAAAAAGTCTTGAAAAAAGAAGAAAAGAACCAAGAGCTGTAAGTGTTGAAGCCCCAAACCGCTAGAAGTTTAAAGTAATAGAACCCCCTCCTTAGATTCTCGATTGGAAAAACTTACGTTTGTGATCTTAGTGGCTTAGAAAGAAGAAGCCTTGTGATGAAAGAGTAGTCTAGGATCATATTCTGGGATTATAATGGCTAGGTGGATCATTCGGGTGCAATGGGTAATGGAGTATGCTCTTGTATGCATCTGTTGGATTATCACCTTTAGTATTATGTCAAAGCTTTTTCCATTTCTTGAGTGATCCCTTGATGCATCGATTAACCATATATTGCAAGAGATCAATTTAATCTCTTAAACCTTACCCTTGACCAAACGAACTCTATATTGATGTTTAGATTAGATTCACGGTTCTGAGCATAATGAATGTTAAAAGGAGCAGCAGATTTGAATGCATGAGTAGTCGAGGTTCAATCCATTTGTTTTTGTGATGATCATGGCTAGAGTTTTTGAGTATGGCTGATTGTTTGCATCCTAGTTTAGTCTTCGAACCAGCATGACTTTGGCTCTGAATTCCCAGATTAGTACTTTCTCTTCCTTTTTAGATTCTTGCGTATTGCTTGAGGGCAAGCAAGATTTAAGTTTGGGGAAGTTGATATATGTGTATTTTAGTGTGTTTTAGAGGTATTGTTTTGCACACTTTATATTCGTATTCACATCATTTTCACCTTTTTTGATGTCTTTTAGATTCATATTTCATGCATTGCGTAGAATTGCATACATGTTGCATAAAAAAAGTTGTAGGTACTCGGAGAGCATACTTGGAGCACTCTGGAAGCTGTGGAGGCATTGGGACCGGATGATGAGCTTGGACGCAACTACTGAAGTCGAGCTTCAGCCTAGACTCGAGTATAGATAGGAGTGTGGCGATAAACTCAAAATGGAAGAGAGCTGCAAGTGAGAATCGAAGTGTGATTAGAGCTGGGAAATAATAGGTGAAGCTTGAGTACAGATCGAGTCCGCTAAGGCTCAAACTGGATTGGAGTGGTGTAAGACACATGAAGCACTCGAACTGTAAGCTGACACTACGAACAAATGCATGTTGTACTGGAGCTGCAGTTCGAGTGTGTTTTATCGTGAGACGCAAGGTTTCTTATCATGGACCTGACCAGCGTCTGGATCGAGCTTGGTTTCAAGATCTACTGAAGATTGGACTTTTCTTATTGGGCCGAATTCCACTTAGAGTTGTACTAAGTTTTATATATACTTCTAGTTTTTCTTACTTTTTGATCTATCTAGGTTTTATCGGAGTTTTTTTTACGTGCAAGAAAACTTAGCTTTTGTAATCTTAGAACGAATTCCTTTGATTTCGAGTTTTACTTTTATGCAATCTTGTTTCATGTTCAGCGTTTATTTCAATCTTCATGTGAGTGTATCATCTATGTTGTCTAATATGAATTTTGTGTTTAGCGTTGATTTCATGAGTTTTAAGTAGTTACCTAGGGCTCTTGAGGATGAGTAAGGTCAGCGTGAAGCTTAGGTTTTCTAGGATTGCTTGAGGTTAGAATTGTCAGGATCTCTTATGTTTTGGTTCTTTAATTACTAGCTTCATTCTGATCAACTGGAGCTTGTTCTGAGACGCTCTAGCATCTGATAGGTGTTTGATAGAGCATCTGACTGAACCTCTTCAGGGATTTACACGTTCGGCTCGAGGAATCAAATGTCCAAGGTGTGAATTGGCTCTAAGCGGGTTGATCATTCATGTTGGGTTGATTATCAAACGCATATGGCGATAGGGTCTGTTAGTAGTCAGCTCGAGTTTGTTTGCCATGATAGTGGATTCACTATTAATGTTCTCGCGTCCTAGAGATTAGCTTTATGTAGTATTGTCAAGCGCTTAGTTAGCTTAAGAGTCACGCTGATCCGTGATACTCACTCCTTGGGAACCTGTTTTCTTACCTTGCGTTAAATTTACTCTTAACACTAATATTACTTTGCTTTAATTTCTTTGTTATTGCTGACTGATTTGTTCACTTTTATTTTTTAAGTTCGATCTAGGTTGTTAGACAAACCACACTTTGATTACCTTGAATTAGGATAGTTTACTGCATTCTGAGTGATAACTACATTCCGAGTTGGATTGACACCTATTATACTACACAGAAACATTAGTGTAATAGGATTTGAAAAACAGAGTAAAATCTTGTTGTCACATGTCCAAGGCTTTCGATAGGTTATAGTGGTCATACCTCAAGTCCCTCCTGCTAGCTCTTGGTTTTCATAGAATTTGGGTTAATTGGATGATTACTTGTGTTTCAACCGTATCTTACACTGTCCTAATAAATGGCCAAGCCCACAGAATCATCAATCTGTAGAGGGGTCTCTGTCAAGGAGACCCTTTATTGGCATTTTGTTTTGTATTATGCTATGAGGGGTTGACACATTTATTGAATAAAGCTGAGCTGTCAGGGGAATTTTAGGGTATTAGTTTTTCGGCTGCTAGACCCTCTATTCATCATCTTTTCTTTGGAGATGATACTCTATTCATATGCAAGGCAACAAAAAATCAAAGTTAGATTCTCAAGAACATTCTTCATTTATGGGCAGGCCATGGGTTAGGTGATCAATTACACTAAATCGTCCATAACCTTTGGTGATAAGGTTCAGCTCCAACAAAAGCAACAAATCAAGGCTGTTATGGAAATACACTATAAAGGTGGTGCTAGTTTCTACCTACGCTTACCAGAGTGTTTCTGGGTTCCAAGCAGAAAATGCTGAGTTTTATTCAAGAAAAAATGAAAACTCACATCTCAGGTTGGTTTGATCAGACTCTATCTCAAGATGGAAAGGAAGTTCTGATTTAAAATAGTGGCAATGTCTATCCCTGTGTATGTCATGTCTTGTTTTAAGCTTCCAAAATCTACTTGAAAAAATCTTGCACGTTCGATTGCCTCGTCTAGTGGAATGCTAGAGAGGACAAAAAGAAGATCCACTTGATTGATTGGGATAAACTTTGCTTGCTGAAACATTTAGGTAGTTTAGGATTTAAGGATGTCTAATCCTTTAATCAAGCTTGGAGGCTTATGAACTCACCGGATTCACTTTTTAGTCAATTTATGAAGAGTAGATACTTCCCAAAAACTTGTGGAATGATAGCTTTGACAGGTTCACGACCATCTTTTTTATGGAGGAGTCTACTCTTTGGGCGGGAACTGTTAGCACAAGGACTTAAACAAATGATTGGAAATGGCAACACCCCTCCATGTTTGGACTTCTAGCTTAGTTGGAAATCAGACACAAAGCCCTCCGCTAATGATGAACCATTTGGTGGATATTGATATGAGATGTGTGAACTCATAAACCCAGAAAAAAGTGGGATTTAGACAAGTTACATATTGTGTTTTTCTCAAATGATGTGGAGGAAATTTTAAAGACAAAATCTCCTTATCACTTTGCGGATTTCTTTTTCTGTAAGCATAGTAAACATGGTAATTACATGGTCGAATCAGGCTATGCCTTAGCCCTACGTGCAAACTAACCAGAAGTTTTCTCAAAAGCATCATTTCAGCCCTCCCTAAATCCTATTAAAGAGGACATTTGGAAGATCATTGCACCGAGTAAGATCAAAACCTTCATTTGGAAGGCCATGAATGGAGTTTTAGCCTAAATTAAGTCTACTGTCACTTAATAAACAAATATACTGTTACATAATTAATAAATCTACCGTCACATAATAAGTAAGACGATATTCAGTAAAAAAATAAATGTACTATCAAACATAAACAAGTCTACTTTATATAATACAAAAGCCTACCGTTAATTGTTAAACAAATCGACCATCACACCAATATTTTATCTCTTACTATAAAAACGTAAATCTACCATAACATGAAATAAATCAACCATCATTATCTGTTTTATAGTGACGGTAGATTTCACTAAAGATATTTTTGGAAATACGTTTTTGTCACCAAAACAAATAAGGGTATTTCTGTCTTTAGTAAGTTTCATAATATATTTGAATAATTTTCAAACATAAAGATCATTCTATTAATTGAACAAAACGTTAAGATTATTTTACCTAATCACGCCTTTTTATATTAAGGAATAAGTTTAATTTTTAAAATTGTAGGAACCTTTCACCCGTGAATTTTCTACAATTTCAAAATCATTGAAACAAAACATGTTTGTTATCCTAGATTTTCTTTGCAATCGTAAATTTTATTCATTGCGCTTAAGTTTTTTGATAGATTTTTTTTTTGAATATCATAGTGAAAGAGAATCAAAATCACACTTTAATTCACAATTAGGATTTTATTCTATAGTTTTGAAATATTAATTAGAATGTTTAAAATTAAATTTTGGCAGATATCCTAAAAATCTGCCTAATGTTGACAAACTTTATTCAAGATTATCAAATATTTTGTCATATTTTGTGCAAGTCCATAAAAATTTCAGCAGATTTTTTACAAATCTTAAAAATTTTTAAAAATAAAATAATTAATAATTCTGTTGAACTTCCGACCCAAAAAAAAAATCTATTGAACAATGTCGATAAGTTTTTTCTTTTGTCAAGGTAGATAAGTTAGTTATCGTTTATATTAATTTGTAGATATATTGACGGTTATCTTGCGGTCGGAATTATCCTCTTTGACGTGTATACTTGTAGCTAATGTACAGAAAATTGAAAGATAATGTTAAATATTTTTTAAATTTTCTTTTTTTTTTCTTTCATCTGATTAATATTGAATTTGAAAAATTACAAAGATAGGAGAATTACAATAAAATACATAGAGAACAAAGGATGCACTCAATCCTACTTAACAAAGAGGACGAAAAGAAAGCTTTCCTAAGATAAAACCAAATTGCACAGTGAATCAAGTCTTTCATATGACCTAAGGAAATCTCATACAACATTTCGCTAACAGGCTTGGACGATGACTTGAAAACAACAGACTGGTTTTCTCAACAAGTGAAGATTATCTATCTTACGATTGCTAATGTCAAAAGTTCCCCGCTAAGCTTGCTACAAAGAACACACTGAAGAGGAGGAAAACAATGACTGCAACACTCAAACCAATATACTAATCGAGATATGAACCCAGATCTACCACCATAACCAAAGGGAAATAGTACTCCCAAAACTAAAGCTCCATCAAACCCTAGACAAGAATTTCTAAGGCAGAGGAGAAACTAAGTGGCATAATACTTAATCACACGAACCAATTAAGTAAAGCACAAGCTAAAAGTTAACCCATAATTAATTCTTAAACCAACGCCTCAACCACAAGACCCAAAACCAGATGCGGTAAAAATCACCAAAGATCTACCTCTTCGGAGACGGAGAGGAAGAAAGACCACGTCTGTCCAAAGCTCCCAAGTGGACTTGCATACTTACCAGAGGAATGAATCGTCAGAGTTCTCCACGCAGAACTCGACTCAAAGACAAAAAAACCAGATCTGGAATTAGAAAAATGAGGAACGACGCCGGCCAGAGTTACAAAAGGGATGAACGGCGATGGTGCTAATGTAGCCACCGTCCGCCGTTCACCGAGCAGATCGGACTTGCTGAGATGTGGTGGCCTTCTTCTTCGATATCGTCTCCTTTTCGTTTTGATTTTCCTTTTTTCTTTTATTTCTAGTAACAAGCTGTGGGAAAAAAATGCAAGAAATAATTAGGATAATGAACTGGTCGTTGAACACAAGAATCCTTGACTTTTTCTGTTCATCAATTTCTAAACCGAATTGGTCAAAATATAGGTCACGGAAATTTATAATTTATAATACAGTGAAATATAAAATTGCAATAATTTGGTAGCAAAACTTTAATTACGAACACACAAATTAGAAATAAAATTTTAATTAAATGTTTTAGCCTCACTTTTCGTTATGCACTTAGACGAATAGAGGGTGAATTATGACTTATTTGCACAACAAGGGTTTAGTAAATGTGGAATGCTTTGTTTGACTTGCTAACATATCAAGACCTAACCTTTACCCTAGTATGGTCTTGCTATTCTTACTTATCACAAATATATCCAAATTAATAAAGCTCCAAGTTTGGTTCTAATTGATTGTATAATTATATTCTTACTAGATTTATTTGAATAAAATATGAACAAATAAGATTGTTTTAGTTAGTTATTATGAAATGATTATCACTTCGAATATAACACGTTTATTTTTAATTCGTTTGGTTCATCTGATTTTGCTGCTATTTTTAATAGTTTGTATTTGCATTAGATATATGTGTTTTCCTAACTTAGGACAGATCTTAAGAAGAACATTGCTTATGTCTTTTGCTTCTCGATAATATATATAAGCGACATTGTTATAACCAATATAAGTTGATGGGTGCATAAATTACATCATCTGTAAATTAATTTTCATATAAGAGAGTCAGGATTGGTTTTTGGCAAAGTTAAGATTAAATTAGTCAAACAGAGTTTTTGAAGTGGACCAAATTTTGGTTTATCAGATTATTATTGAAAATATATAAACGAAATTTAAAATAGTTCAATATTTTTTATTGGTGTAATGTGTAAGATACAATAGTCAAAAAGCATTATAAGTTGTTATATAACCAAACAAAATTATTGAAATGTTCACACACCTTCACCAAACCACCGATAATAAAACAAAATGTAAATCCAAAAAAAAAGATTTAAATGAAAAATAAACTCCATGGATTTGCATTGTTCTCCGCAAAAGATAAATAAAACTCCAGCATGTGGCTCAAACAATCAAAATTCATAACTCCGGCGAAAGTGTATTTGAGGGGGTTGTGAAAAAAACATCAGATTTGTTAAAGATATTTATATATTTAAATCCGTTATATATACCAAAATGTGGCGCAATATTATTTTGTTAGTTACGTTCTTAATTGCAAGTCACTAACTGCATTTTACTGTACGTTAATATTGTTTCGATGTATGTTCAATTTATAATGTTGAAGTGGATTTATCGATTCAAAAGAAGTTTGGTTATGCATTTGGAGATCTCGTGTGTACGAACTAGGTAATGTATTGCTAGATTTCGATTTGTACTCGTACAACTACCAGACAAGTAAATAATTCGAAACTATTAATATGAATTCGTATAAAGAAAGTAGACATCCTACATTTTTTAATAACTAAAGTATTCCGGGGTTTTGGCCAAGACAGTCCTAGGTCGATGTGGCTTGTTGGATATCCATCAGACTCAGAGACATCTAAACCAGAACAAAAAAAACCCAAGACTTCGCTTGAATTATTCTTGCCCATCTGAGACCTCACTTGAATAGGTGTATGAAGAGAGTCTTTTGCCATCAATCTACCGTAACAAAGTCTTGACGCAATATTTATATGCGAATAAAATTTTCATTGTCTTGGTTACATATTTCTTATACATTTTCTTGGTTACAATCTACTTGGTTATATGCAAATAATATGACTACATCAATATTTAACAGCATTCATGATTCAACATTCAACCGCGAAGCAGGAGCGGTAGTTACAGTCATTTTGTATTAGCTGTCGTAGCTAATTTCTATCTTTTTTAAAGACTTACACCAAACGAAAAAGGTTATGCTTAAGTTTTATAAGAAATATTATAAATGTAAATTTGCTATAGACCGACATATTCTAGTTTATTCTTTTCAAACATAACGAACAAAATTTTCAACGTTAACGACTTTAATTTGTAATAATAAGAATCTCTTTAATTTTTCACAGCTTCACACACACTAAAATTCGTAAAATAATAATTTTAACCTAACCTCCCTAATCTATATAAATAGTAACATAATTGCTTTATAACATTTCACATTAATAAACAAAAGACGAAAAAGCACAAACAGAAAAGAAGAGAAGAGAATGGGAAACAGCATAACTATGAAGCGAAAGAGAGCGAAAGTGATGAAGATTGACGGCGAGATCTTCCGAGTTAAAACTCCGGCGACGGCAAGAGAAGTCGCGGCGGATTATCCTGGATACGTTCTTTTAGATTCCGAAGCCGTGAAAAACTTTGGAGTTCGTGCAAAACCGCTTGATCCTAACCAGATCTTAAAACCGAAGAGAACTTATTTTCTCGTCGAGCTTCCGAAGCTTCCGCCGGAGTCTACGGCGGTGAATAAGGACAATAAGCTTCCTTACCGGAGAGTTAGGTCTGGTATTCACGTTGGCGCCAAGGAGCGGTTAGAAATGCTGATGTTATCTAGAAGAACGGTTTCTGACGTCATGATCGGAAGATCTGACGGTGGAGATGGATTTGGGCCTGGGCTTGGGCCTGGTCAGACTAGTGTGAGGCTGAGGTTGCCTCGTTCTCAGATTACGAAGCTTATGGATGAGAGTGCCAATGCTTCAGAGATCGCTCAGAAGATTTTAGGTATCTATATGGACAATTCCGGCGAGATTGGCGGCGGAAATGGCGGCGGTGACGGCCAAAGGAAACTTGGAAGCGGAGAAATTAAGACGCGTGAGGTAAATTCTTCTTTGTGCTTCGTATTTTTTTTGTCAAACTATTTTACCGCGTTTATTGGTTCTTTGACCTTAATTTTTTTTTGTCAACTTAATTTTTAGTAAATATAGGCAACCAAACCGGAATCAGTAATTAAACCGGTTGAATTTTTTGAGTTATGGTCGTGAAGAATCCGGTTTGGGTCCTAAATTTGAAACCGGTTCAAAGGAAAGAATTACATTTAAGTTGCTATAGTTATATTTCGGAAGAAATGTATGTATATTTATATTTATATAAAAATATTATTATAACATAATGTCAACTATCACTATTGGAAAATCAAATATTATCTCCGGAGATTAAGCAAATAGTTTAATTTGTGTTTTGGGTTAGAGTTTCTAAATTAATGTAGAAGACAAGAAACAAAATTCTAAATGTTCGGGCATTGCTTAACCATTTGATTAGATTATATGAATTTATTATATATTGTAACCACTTAAGGCCACTAGGATATATGTAACTTATCTAATAACGTCATCTACATACAAGTATAATGTACGTAATGTATAAATATATGCATGAGAGATTGTCAATAACTTTTATAACTTAGTCAAAATATATTTTTGTGAGACTAAAAAAGGACAAAATGTTTCTCAAGGGCAGAAGATACAGAATTATTTCGCCAAAAAGGACTTGTGATTGTATTTTACATCTTTCGAAATCGTGTATGTTCTTATATATATATATATATATTTTATATTCAAATGATAAGTTTATTCATGAAATATACATATATATATATATAGTATCATATAATTATAGCAATGATGAAGATCCTGTCGATAATATAAATGATATATATGTCGGTTTCTGGTTAATCATATCTTTTTTTGTAACTCAATTTAGAGTCAAAAGAAATTAATTGTATTAAATTAAAAATGTGCAGAAGCAGGTGAGTTTTGCCGGAGAAGGTGGAAGTGAGCTTCCTGTTTTATGGAGCAGAAGTGGAAAATGATCTTCAATTTTAGACAACAAATTCTCTTCTTCTTCTTCTTCTTTTTTAAGAACCATTTTTATTTATATATTATGGTAGGGCTCATATCATATGTGGATATAAATCTATTATATAGCAACTAGATCTAATTAGAACTATTTGTTTCACTTTTCGTTAATTAGTCTTTTCATTACTTTTTGAGATACAAGAAATTTAGAGGAGTTAATGGAGAGAGTTGGGTGCCTACCCTACCAATAACCTAATAATCAACGATCTTCAAATATGCAATCAATTCTTTTAGAAGAAAACAAATATGTCAAAACTATAAAGTTTCATTTCATATAATCTGAAGAAAAAAATATCTAAAAATAAAATTGCTTTTAGTAGCAAACCTTTAATAAAGGCAAGAGCTTTTGGCAGTCCACTAGACACAAGAGCGTATGGTTACTTGCTTTGTTGGCCATTAATCATTATGGGTTGTTAAACTTATCTAATTATGGCAGTTGATAGTGAAAAACTGTTTGGAGTAATAATAAATGATGAATAAGTTTGGAGTCAGTAAAAAGAAATAGTGTTATGGTAAGAAAATGATGTTTTAATCATATTCCTTATAGAATAATATAACACTATGTAATAGTTATAATTAAGTTTTGCCTTTTAAGACAAAAAAATCTATATATATAAAGTAAAATGTTGCTCTCTTCATAGAGTGCCACATCATCACTTACATTTAAAATAAATTCTTAATTTTAAATTATAATTAAAAACAAATAATAAATATGAAACCACAAT
>OVBA01002068.1:0-37292 GCA_900406435.1 Lepidium aucheri
GAGGCCAAGCAAGATCTAAGTTTGGGGGAGCTGATGAGTGTGATTTTTAATCGTTTTAGAGCACTATTTTAGGATGTTTTTGTGTCTGTCTAGCTAGTTTCACTTGCATTTAGGTCCATTTCGGTTAGTTTTGCACTTTTTGCATTTGCATTTGGAGTTTTGTGATTTTCTTAGGAAATAGAGCAAAAAGGAGCATAAAATGGAGCTAGAGCATTGAACAAGTTGCTCGGGAAAGGAAGCTACCAACCACTCGGACCATTGCCTCGCGGCTTGGTGGCGAGGANGTTTCTCAATCGCGAGGGAAGCTCAACTTGAACCGCTCGGACCACTTACTTGGCAATTAACCAGCGAGGACAACATCAAGACTACTCCTGGATGACCAAACTCGGCAATTGACCAGCGAGGAGAAGATTTCCGGTTAAAAACTTAAATCGGTTTATCTAATAGGGTTACGCTAATAACTCTATAAATACCCTTTGTTGGTCATTTTATCAATCATCTGATGTTTTAGCAAATAGAAAACTCTCTCTAATTTTGTTGTAGCTTTATATTTGGATCTTAAGGTACTTTGTTTTTGCGTTTTATGCTTTAATGAATTGAGTTTGTTTAGATCTTTGCTATTTACTTTCTGTTCTTTATTTTGTTATTGTTGGTCTTACTTTTCAATATGAAATCTCCCTTGATCCTCCACTCTCATTCGATGATGAGTGAGTAGATCCTTTTGGATCTCGAGGATAGGGAGATCAGAGGGGAAATCTCCGATCCACTCGCCCATGCGAATACGGATTTGATCCGATCTCTTCTCATATGACCGAGCTTAATGCCGATCTCTCCCTGATCAAGAGAGATCTGATTTGGGCCGAAACCCCAATGCTAGCGCTAAGGGGATCGGAGACCAAAGGGTCATATGAGAGATGTCTTAGATCCGCTGAAGAGAGACCTAGCATGTGGATCGGCCATTAAACACTTTGGGCCGGACTTTACGCTTTGGATCCGGCTTGATCGCGGCTCACGTCGTAATGGATCTGCAAGATCGGAAAGGGATCTTCACCATGAGAGTGGGCTGATCTAGCTTGTCCCGGTTTAGAGCTCGCTTTATATAGCTCGGTAGTGTTGGATCGGCGAGTTAACCGCCGATCACCCATTCCCTATCCTCTAGATTCATGCTTAATTTCATAATTTATCTCATTTGCTAGTTCTTGCTCTGTTTATTGCTCATTTACCTGCTTTGAATTCATTTGCTCTGTTTTTATTTTGTCATCTAGTGTAATTTGTCCTATTAGCTAGTTTAAGAGCTCACATGAATATTGGCCTAACTTTGTGACAGATTGTTAGGTTGCTTGGACTAGATCTTAGTATTAGATAGGGTGTTTGCAAGTACCTCTGAGTATTGGTTCGACAATCCACTCTACTTACCACTACCCTATAATGATTTGATCACATAGACCGAAAAATCTTGTTATCACCTTCCTGTATACATCGAGGACTGACTACCCATTGAGAGAAACCCAAGCTTGAACCATTCTTTTTGCTTTCCTCTGACTATCTTGAATTCTTATTGGCGCCCTGTTCGAAGTAATATGTAATAACCACACGAGTTAGCCGAGATACCAAGATAGACATAATTAAAGCATTCTAGACCATTAAGCTCTATGTTCAATGTTTTCTCTGAGTAATGAGTCAATAGCAATTATATTGGGATAAATTTAACTAGAACTTTCCATATAAAAGGATATTGAGGTGTGCAAGTAGGTTCATGAGTGGTGTTCAAGGCAATGTGAACACTACTCGCACACTCTCCTCGGCCTCATGCCCCGAGGGGTTCAGGTTCTTTGTCAAATTTTCCCCACTCCTTGTTCTTTTGCCTCCGAGGGCTAGGTGCGAGGCCTGCTCTCTCTTGGCTTAATGAGGGCATTACTTACTCCAATTTCACTAAGAGTGTAGCCAAAGCTCCTTGGACCTGAGATCAAAGATTTCAAACACCCAATAATAATAACCATAAGCTAGAAAAGATTGTTCTTAAAATTTAAACAAGACTAAATTGACTTTAAACCAAATTAAAGGATAGACATGGGATTCCCTCCCAAGTGGGCTTTTTTAGAGTCTCAAGCTCGACTCTTCATACACTTCTAGTATGGGTTCATGGAGGAAACTAGAACTCCCTTGTTTGCATCATCAGCCATCTCTTATAGTGTTCCCTCAATTTCAAAGCATTGCCAATCGATCGTGGGCTTCTTCCTGCCTTCCTTTATATCAAACATCATGCCAATCCCTTCTCCGACCTTGAGTTCGATGGTCATATTCCTTACATCGATCAGAGCTCCTACTGACGCCAAGAAGGGTCGACCCAACAGTAATGGATCAGAAGGTTCTTCATCCATTTCTAGTACCACAAAATTTGTAGGAACCAACACACTGCCCACGCTTATCGGAATGTCCTCGAGCAGTCCCCTCGGCTTCCTTGTCGTTCTATCGGCGAGGTACAGAGAAATTTTACAATCCTTGAAGTTTGAATACCCAAACTTTTGTGCAGTTGTCAGTGGGATTAAGCTGATGGATGCTCCAAGGTCACATAAGCAATTTATGAATGTAAGGTGCCCCACTGCACAAGGAAGTGTGAAGCTTCCCGGATCACCCAATTTTTCTGCAACAAACCTCTTCTTTTGTTGTGGAAGAATTGGTATCAGGAGTGATCCGGATGACCTAGTCCCAATGGTCATGCACTCTTCTTCTCGTTCCTTTAGAGTGTCCTTCAAGAATTTTTTATATTGCGGAATCAAAGCAAAAGCATCCAAGATAGGAATTTTTATTTCGATACCATTCATTTGCTTGTCAAAGAGAACCTTCTGTTTTTCCGCTTGGTTCTTCTTTAGACGTGAGGGGAATGGTGCTTTTTCTTTGGTTGCAACCACTGGTGCAACTCCTTCCTTCTCATTCAGGTTGGGAATATCTAGTGCTTCTCCTCGCTGCACAGGCAGGCGATGGCTATCTCCGAGTTGTGCAGTTTTTCCCATAGACAGATCACCATCTACCTCTTCTCGCAGCTCAGGCCGGCGAGGTGCGTCTCTGGTTTGTATACCTCCAGCTTTGGTCTTAGATTGTTCTGCCCCCCAACTTGAATAACGCTGTCCTCAGCGTTTTCCATTGGTCCCACGACTGAAGGGAGTACCTTTCCCATTCTGAGAGTGATGGATTGACCCATTATCTTAGTAGACGATGCTTGATTACTCTCCACATACTTCAGCCGAGCGTTGAGAGTTTGAAACTTGCAGTTGAGGTCATTATAGCTGGTATCAATTCGGCTATGTACCTCTCTAAACTTAGTGGTCATCTCCGCTTGGTGTACGGTTTGGCTTTTCAAAATCTGTTGGAGCATACTCATAACGTCAGGCTGCTCCTCTTTTGTTGTCGGCTGTTGTGTTGGAGCGGGTTGAGGCTCTGCTGCCATTGTTCCTTTGGAATCCACGCTCGTTGCTTTGGTGGATATACCTGATCGTGTGGATTGGCCATGTTTGTACTCTGATAGCTTAAGTTCGGATTCTGCTTGTAATTTACCCGGCTTAGATCCACTTTGGTTTTGAACAAAACAAATCTCCTCCAATTGGCGTCCTCATTCTCGTCAGCTACATCCTGCTTTACCAAGTTCACGTGTTTGGTGTGTACCATGAGCAATTTATCCAGCTTCTCATGAAGTTGCTTTAACTCCTTTCTTGTGGAAGTGTCGGAATCTGAGATTCCCCCGACAGCTCGGTCATAGTCCTCGCCATACTGTCCATCGGCTAAGGCGAGGTTCTCTATTAATGCACGTCCCTCGTTGATATCCTGCTGGAGAAAGCTCCCATGACTTGCGGTGTCCAACATTATACGTATCATCGGGTGAACTCTTGGGTAGAAGTTGCTGAGGATTGTATTTTCCCTGAGACCATGATGAGGGCACTGAGTTTTGTAAGTGTTGTACCGATCCCACGCCTCGGCCAAAGACTCGCTGCTCTGTTGGAAAAAGTTGGATATACTGTTCCGAAGCTTTTCCGTTCGTGAGTTGGAGAAAAACTTGGTGAGAAACATGTGCTTGTACTCCGGCCAAGTCGTGATTGATCCGGTGGGAAGGTGTTTTTCCCATTGATGTGCTCTATCCTCTAGAGAGAAAGGAAAGAGCCGGAGCTTCAACTTATCTTCACTCACCCCATTGATACATGTGAGTGAGCATAATATCTCGAACTCGTCGAGATGGTCGAGGGGGTCGTCCGAGGGTAGACCATGAAAATTTGTTGTTCTGTACCATGGAGATCAGACAACTCTTGATCTCGAAATTGTTGTTCTGGATCGCCTGTAGCTGGATCCCATTCCGTATTATGTGTGTACTCGGGGCGTCGCTCGCACCTATACAGAGAGGGCGACGAGTTGGGTTCTGTGCCCGCGCCTGGTAGGCGGCCTCATTAACCAATGGAGGAGTTCCATCCATCGTTGTTCCGGGCGTGGTGTTGTCCAGATCCGGTTCTTGGTTCTGCATTCTGACACGCTCTCGTCGGATTGCACGAGTGAGCTGGTTGATCTCGTCGGTGGGTGGTAGAAGGTGGTGAGAACCTTTCGACCGTGTGTGCATCAACTGACCAAATTGTGCTGATTACTTGCACAACACGCAGGAGTTGAAGCAAGGATGCTGATTCTGTCTCTTGCCTCGGAGTCAAATGGCGAGGGTACCTGCAAGGATTGCAAAGAAAGAAACAACAACTTGTCAATAAGGTGGAGGCTTGGTCCTTATAGATCCAAGCTGAGTGAAACACACACAAGTAATAATAGTAATGACACAAAACCTGATCCTAAGACTAGCAAATTATAAATTGGAACAAGCAAAAACTGATTTGGCAACAACGCCAATTTAATTACAAGTTTTTGAGCCTAAGAGATCAAATCATTGAAGCATAGGGTAAGTAATGGGAATTGTCGAACCAATACTAAGGAGTTGCTTGTAATCAACCTAACTACTACTAGTTCCTAGTTCAGGCAACCTATCAATCTGTCACAAAGATAGGCTATGTTATCTAATGAGCTGGCAATCTAGCTAGTAGGACAAAATAGCCTAGAGGACAAAACAAAAACAGAACTTAAACATTCAAAACAGAGAAACGTATAGAAAACAGAGGAAGATAATTGCAATAAAAGAAACTAAGGATAAAAGCATAGATCTAGAGGATACGGAGGGTTTGATCGGCGGTAAACTCGCCAATCTGACCTCGCCGAGCTAAATAGGGCGATCCCTAGACCGGGACAAGCCTAGATCAACCTGTTCTCACGGTGAAGAACCCCAACAGATCCAGCTGATCCATTACGACGCTAGCCACGATCATGCCAAATCATAAGCTTAAAGTTCAGCCCAATACATCTAATAGCCGACCCACATGCTAGATCTCTCCTCGGTGGATCAAACCATCACTCACATGGCACTTGGTCTCCGATTCCTTTGGCGCTAGCCTTACATCACGGCCCAAATAAGATCTCTCTTGATCAGGGAGAGATCAGCCTTAAGCCTAGCCATGTGATAAGAGATCGGAGTTAGATCATGTTTGCACGACGAGGGAATCGGTTGATTCACCTCCGATCTCCCTATCCTCGAGATCCACAAGGATCTACTCATGTCTCAGGGCTTGAGAGTGGAGGATAAGAGGATATCTCATTCGCATAAACATAAAGAACAATAAAGTAAAGAGCAAAAAGTAAAGATGAAGATCAATCTAAAATCATTCCGTTCATATCAAAGCACAAACATCAAAGTACCTTAATCAAAGCATAAATGAAAGCAACAACAAAATAGAGAGAGTTTTTTGGCTAAACAGCAGATAAAATGATAAGATAGTGATTAAGGGGTATTTATAGGATCATTTGCATAACACTAATGGTCAAACCGAGCTAAGTCGGTCAATTAGAAATCTTGCCCTCGGAGTCCTTGCACGAGCTTGGGCACCGAGGAGTGGTTCTGGTCTTCGCCCTCGGGGGTTGAGGCTGAGTGAATGGTCTGAGTGTAATGGCCTTGTCTTCCCTCCCAGCAGATAGGTTGAGACTGGTGATTGAGGTATCTTTTCCTGAGCGTTCTGAGCAGTCCTCGCCTTGCGATCACGAGGCAGCGATCCGAGTTTGCATGACTTCTATTGCCTAGCAGCTGATCTAATTATCCTTAGCTCCATTTTCAGCTCCTTTTTGCTCCTTTACCTAGAATAAACTTCAAACTCCAAATGAAAATGCAAAGAAACCAAAACAAACCTAAAAAGACCTAAGTAATCGGAAAATCTATCTAAATTGGATGCAAAACTACCTAAAACAAGACTCTAAAACCATCAAAAATCACACACATCAGCTTGTGAAGCAAGACCATCCGAACACTAAGTTAGTTTCTGCATTATTGGTTTCTTGCTTCCTTGTTGTTGGGCTGCGACCCATCTTTGTTTTTTTGATGTTTCTTTTGATTTGAGTCTGCCCTTTAGGGCTAGCTGATAGGACCATTATATAAGGTCCCCTTGCAGCCGTGTATTCATTTTTAATTATCATCAATAAAGTCGAACTTTCTTCTACTTAGAAAACCTAGCCGTTGGAAGCTTAGCCACTTTGTTCAACCGTGTAAACCACACCAAGTGATCTCGTGAGGATTCCCTTTGATCAGAAGTGTGCCCGAGTGTATCAGGAAGCCTCCATTTTTCTTGTGGATCACTCTTCAATCCACCAACTTCCGCACCACATCTACATCTTAGCAAAGTAAGCACTTCGGTTTCCCTTTGACTGAGATTCATTCCCAACAACCTTAGAGAAGCACCTTGAGGTGTGTATCAGAGCTCCTCTCTGGAAATCGGGTCCGAACAAACCAACCAGCGTAGGAGCCTGAGCCAACTGAGATAGACCCTGGAGCGCCTGAGTGTTTCTAATATGACGAGTATGCGAACCCAAAGATGAAAAAGGGATGAAAAGCCGCTCACAAGCATATCTGCCTTCTACGGGAATTAGGCAAGTGGAATACAAACCAGATAACCAACCTGGTGGGTAAATTCAACTCGCTCAAATTAGGTGTTAGCTCTCGAAGAGTAGATATTTCACCCCTATAAACCTCAAAGAACCAACTCCACCACCTCCGAGACAGTTCGCCTCAACCTTGCGGCAAACTAGATGGCGCTCCACGTCAAAGCAACCCCGCAGGACATCATCATATGACCACATGCCACTGCTAGAACCTCAGCAGCGGGAAAAGAAGCCACAGTTTCTGTACTTTAACCTAACTCAACCTTGTAGAACAAGTACTCTATCAAATCTGGTGGTGTGGTTTACAATTATACTGTTGAAATAACTCTAGAACTGCACCTTGAGCTAAGCCCCGACCCACCAGCTAGAAGTAGATCCTCAAGTCAAATTAGCCATCGTAGAAGTACAAGTGTTGCACCAAAACAAGAGGAAATGGAAGTCTGGTCTTAAGCTTTCCAACCACACACAGAAATGAACTTTCTGGACCCAATGGGATCGTCATCACAGCTCTATTCTTTCCAGACATAACAACAGCAGGAGCCACACCCTACACTGAAACCATGGAAGTGGATCCAGCTGGTTGGTCCCTGATCCGTTGAGGTACCAATTCAGAGCTCTTCTTATATATATCATTGCATATTTCATTTTGTTTGCTGGTCTAGGATCTTCCTTCAAGGTTCTATACACACAAGGGGATATGTGATTTAAGTTTGGGGGAGGGTTCTAGAGGATATTAACATGTTTTATGTGCTTCTTAGTTTGATTTTTCAATAGAACATGCATTCAGGAAAGGCATAGAACAACCCAAAGATTTTTCTTTTTTAGCTCATTCGATCATGCATTTCATGTAAGGCATAGTAACACACACAGACAAATATCTTTAAACTTTTCAAAAACTTGTAAAAGGAGTGTCATGTAGTTGCATTCATGTACAATCGAGTCTCGAGTCTGCATTGGGAACTATGATGACATAACCGAATAAGACTTGCTGCTTTACTTCTGCAGAGCTTATTCTGAATGCTAGGACCACACCATGCTCGGAATGTTTAATTTGAGCTTCAAGACTTTATTGAAACATGCTTTGATCTTGTTCCATTTGTTGCTAAGCGAAACCTTTATCTTGAAAATCAATTATTGAGTTTATGTGTCGAACTCGAGCTTGTGGATTACACAAAATACTCGGATTTCCTTTACCTTCATGCATCTATCTTGTTATTCCAAACAGACACCCACAATGAACTTTACCTCTTTTCGAACCACCCATTGCTTGAAGTGTGTTATGTGAGGCCTTCTTTTTGGTTTAAACTTGGCATAAAGTGTATAGTGAGAGTCGACCAAGTCATGACTTCATGTAGATGCTGTTCACTATTTTTGAACCAGTTAGGAGTAGGTGGTTTCGGATTCTGTAGTTGCCATAGGTGTGGGATGCTTTTGTATAAGCTTGGGAAAGAAATGAAAAGAACAAATGGGTAAAAAACCTTAGGCTAAAAGGAACTTAGGGGAGAAAGGTCGGAATGTAATAAGTGTGCTAGTAAATGTTTTAGGAAATGAAAGTAAGAAGAAAAGGTTCTAAGCATTGAAATCGAAAATAAAGAAAAATTCTTGTTGCATAAGAAGAAAGAAAAAAGAGAACCAGAGTTGTAAGTGTATATATCCAAACTGCTAGAAGTCTTTATATATATGACCCTCTCCTTAGATTGGAAATTGGAAAAAGCTTGAGAAGATGATCTTATTGGCAGAAAAACAAAAAATGCCTTGTGTTGAATGGGTAGATTAGGATCATTTTCTGGGATTAGATTAGATAGGTTGAGTCCGATTTAGGGTGTATGGGTATATGAAGTAATGATTTTTTATGCCTCTATTGGTTTTCACCTGTAGCATTATGCTGAAGCTTAAACCATTCATTGAGTGATCGGTACGCTTAATCCAGTGACCAGTGATGCGGACATCAAATCATCATCAACTAATGAGCATGGAGAAAACACCAACAAGCTGACCGAGACACTTGGGAATGACCAACCTAAGCGTGCCAAAGACATATGTGCCTTTCTTGGATCATACCTACACAAACATGAAGATTTAAGCCACGAATCTACTTGTTCCAGAAAGTCAACTCTTCAAGGACTCACTGAGAAGAATTATCAGTTCAAAAGAAGTACATATGAAGAAGATATTGAAGATACAACTTGGAAGATGTTCGATAGACTCGATGGACACGACGAATAAGGCAACAAGAAAATATGTTTTGAATTCTTTACTTACCAAAGATGTTTTAGCATGCTGGCGGTTATTGAAGGTTTCCCACCAAACCATGAGGAATTAAGCTATGAACCAACTTGTTATGAAATCTTAATTCATCATAGAATCAGGGAAAATTGGATTCAGATAATTATCGGTTCTGATGTCTAAGTTATTGAGTTCCTAAACCTGAGGATGCTACACTTGCCTTATTTGGAAGCTCATGGATTCAATCAGCTACAAACAAGAGTTTGACGACTAGGAGAGACATCAAAGCATTCAAGAGACATATCTAATCTATAGGTGTCAGCTACCATCTTACAATGCACCAGCAGCCACAGGATCAGGCGGATCTTCTTGTTTGTATACTTACCATATTCGGATGCATTCACACTTGGTTCTATTTATAACCAACGGCTCTATGACCAAGTCTTCTGCAATTTGGAAAACTTCAATGATGACCAGAATGTTCAAAAGAATCTGACCTATCCCCTGAAACCGACCAGATACAAATAAGGCCGCACATCCCTTATTTTGCCCGATTTGCTCATTAGTGTCAAACAACTAGTTTTCTTAAGTTTTTTTTATTTCTTTCTTGTTTTAGGCCTTAGAACTGTTGTCTTTGAGTCTATATGAGCTTGTTTTCATTTCATTGTACACGAACCTTTGATCATTGATTTAATCAAGTTTATCATTTCTTTTCAAAGACCGAGTTCTTTGTGTTAGTTTAATAGAGTCTTAGGTGGATTCCTTTGTTCTCTTTTGTTCATATCTTTAGGTCTTAAGTGTAAGAGATACTTATGGTCTATTGGTCTGCGAATTAAGATTGTTTGAGTGATTCAAGCATTCTTGTTCGTCCATTGATTGAGCGAGTCAATCACTTCACCTTCATCACCACCGATTTAACAAAGGAAGTACCTAGAGTTTCCCTTTGTCTAATCTCCACCACTTCTATCCTCTAGAAGCACCCTTGGATCGTGTATCCTTTTGGTATCAGAACCAAAGGTTCCTATCTCTCCAGGTTGTATTCATCCAACCTTTATTTTTATATTACTATTTTTGTTTTTTTTGTTTCTCATAAACCGAAAATCCATAAAAAGGTTCATTGCATTATGTTTTGTTTGAATTTTATAAAATCCACAAAAAGCCATAACAATCTAATTCTTTTTGCTAATGTTATTTTAATCCCCATAAAACTCATAAAAATTTTCTTTAATTTTTAGAAGTCGTTTGCTATTTTATTTGCTAAAAAGAAAACCAAAAACAAATTATGTTTGTGTTTTGTTCTTTTTATTGTTTATTTGTATTTGAATAGAAAATAAAATAAAAGTTGTTTGTTTTAGTTTTGTTCTTCTTTTGTTTAGTTCTCATAATTTTGATTAATTTCTTTTGTTTGTCTTTGATTTTTACAAGTACCCTCAATGACATATTTCATGGAGAATGAGGAGAGTTACTCCTATGAATCCGATTGGAGTCTAAGTAAGGATCAATCTTCAGCGAGACGCAGGTACAGTCTAGCACCTCTCACACTAGCACAAATACATGACCTTCAGCAGAAGATGTGTCAATCTACTAAGGTACGTAAACGTTTTCTCTTTTTGACCCCAAGTGTGATTGAAAAGACCATGTGTGCCAAATAGCACGTGCTACTAATGCTCTTAAAAGAGAATGTGTGTTTAGAAATGTCAAGCACATATATTTCTCCAAAGGTTCGTGAGCCCTTAGAACATTTCAAGGATGTCTTCCAAATGAAGAACTGGCTGGTTTACCACCGATCCGAGCAATTGAGCACCAAACTGATTTCGTACCCAGATCCGTCTTACCAAATCATGCGACCTACATGATGCGAGATTGCCAAGTCCAATACCTTCTGGACAAAGGATACATCTGAGAGAGTCGAAGCCCATGTGCCGTTCTAGTCTTCCTATTACCCAAGATGAGTCATGGAGGACGTGTGTAGAATGTGGCGTCATCAACAACATCACCATCAAGTACCGCCACCCTATTCCCTGTTTAGATAACATGTTGGATGAGCTACATGGCCCTAACATCTTCTCTACAATAGAACTCAAGAGCGGCTACCACCAAGTACGTATGAAAGAAGGCAACGAGTGGAAGACAGCCTTTAAAACGAACCAAGATTTATATGAATGGCTTGTGAGGCCTTTCGACCACACCAATTCACCAAGCACGTTTGTGACGCTCATGAACCATGTACTAAGGGCCTAAATATGTAAGTTTGTTGTGGTATACTTCAATGATATTCTGGTTTACAGCTCTTGTTTATCGGATCATATAAAGCAACTTATGCAAGTACTAGACTCCTCGACAAGAAAGTCTTTATGTGAACCTTAAGAAGTGGACCTTCAACACTAATGAGCTTGTGTTTTTAGGACTTGCTGTGAGTTCACAGGGCATTCGAGTGGATACACCTACAACAATCAGTCATTTTAGGAGTTTCATGGATTGGCTAGTTTTTACTAGCGATTTGTCAATGACTTTAGTACCATAGCCACTCCACTGACTGATTTAATCAAGAAAGGTGGTCCATTCTTATGGGGCGAGCCACAAGATAAAGCCTTTTCCGAGTGTAAGTTGCGGCTTACAAAAGCTCCAATGTTAGGCTTTCCTAACTTTGACAAGACATTTGAAGTTGAATGTGATGCCTCCTGATTGGGAATTGGCACTGTATTTACTCTAGACAAGAGGCCTATACCCTTCTTTAGCGAGAAACTGAGTGGAGCTACTCTCAATTATCCAACCTATAACAAGGAATTATATGCACTGGTCGGAGCTTTAAAAGTGTAGCAACATTACCTTCTCGCCAAGAAATTTGTGGTTCACACTGATCACGAGAGCCTTAAGCATTTGAGGGGACACACAAATCTGAAGAAGAGACATGCTAGGTGGTTAGAGTTCGTGGAGACGTTTTCCTATGTTATTAAATACAAGAAGGGAAAAGAGAATGTAGTAGCAGATGCTTTATCTCGAAGGCACAATCTCATCACCATCATGGAGGCCAAGTTCTTAGGTTTTCAGCACATCAAAGACAACTACAAAGAGGATCCGGATTTCAGGATCATATACCAGGCTTGTAACAAAGGAGCCTTTGGTTCTCACTAGTTTCACAATGGATACATATTCCGAGAAAAGAGGTTGGGTGTACCGCAAGGTTCAATCTGTGACCTCGTCCTTAAGGAAGCTCATGGTTGAGGGCCTATGGACCACTTTGGTGTTGGCAAGACCTATGCTATCGTGGCTGAGTAATTATGTTGGCCTCACTTAAGGAGAGATATGGAATGACTTTGCATCAAATGTGCAACATGTTTTAAAGCCAAAGCTAAGTATCATCCTTATTGTCTATATCTTCCATTACCTATCCCTCATGCTCCTTGGGAGGATTTTCTGTGGATATTGTTTTAGGATCACCCAAGATCAAGCACAAGGACTCAATCTTCAATGCGGTGGATCGGTTCTCCAAGATGGATCACTTCATACCATTTGACAAAACCATTGACCCCTCACAAATAGTTGATATATTCTTCAAAGAGGTGGTACGCTAGCATGGAGCTACGGTTGGTAAAAATTTTCTTGTAACTGAACTAATCATTCTTCTTCTAAGTTTTAACCAATTGAAGTTGTATATGGGTTCAATCCCTCAACCCCTATGGATTTCGCACCATTACCCCCATGTCACTACTTAGACAAAGACGTAAGTGCTGAAGCCGAGTTGATCCAGAAACTCAACCTTACGGCGATAAAGCTAAGAGAAGACAGGAACGTAAAACTGTGATGTTCAGGCCCGGAGATTGGGTGCGGGTTCACATGCGACCTTAAAGTCTTCCATCCAAATGGAGATCCAAGCTAGCACCTTTTAAAGTGCTGGAGCGTATCAACGACAATACATATCGACTTTAACTACCAGGTGACTTTAACATATCTTCAAGCTTTAATGTTGCCAATCTCAGCCATTTTCATGCAGATGAAGAAGATATACCGCGGACGGAACTTTCTCAAAAATGAGGAGTGGTGTGGTCATCATACCAACTGTACAAAACCGGCCTATAACAAAAGGAAGGTCCAACCAACTTAGAAAGGAATTTGAAGGAGTTGTATCAAATGCCTTGAAGACTGTTAAAGAGGAAGCTTCACCTACAGACCGTATCAAAATATATAGAAGAATGGGATCAGATGGAAGCTATAAGATCTCGGGTCAATCTACCATTCAAGACATGGATCTAGAGCTTCAATAACAAGTCCAAGAGATCCAAGAAGGAACATGGATCGGGCAAAACACAACAACTCAAGCTTGGCCTTTCATATGATTCGACAAGGTATGTTTTGTTTCAATTATTGATTTCTTTGCAGGTACACTAAACCAAAATCCTTCGGCCTCTTAGATTAGAATGTCTTAGAAGTCATTAAGGTTAAGTTAGAATAATAAGTCATACCAATGCTTTAACTTGTGAAGAAAAGCCACTTGCATTATTTTATGATGTAGTTTCTTTTCTCTATTTTCTTCTCTTTTTATTAATATTTGCTTCTCCTTTTGTTAATGAGATGAGACCCATTAGTTTCTTTGTTTCTTTTGTTGATTCAGGTATTAGGGCTACCTAATATGATCTCTTTATAAGATCTTATTGAAGCCGTGTAATGTTTTCCAATTATTATCAATAAAGTTCATCTTTCTTCCTTTGCTTCAGAAAGCCCTAGCCGCCTACTCTAGCTTGCCGATCACTTCTAAGCCTAGAGAGGATTCTCCTTGGTTCAGTTGTGCTCATTGTGTTACCAGGAAGCTCCTCACACTTCTTGTGGATCACCAATACCCCATCTACATATCCCTTGAGTCCGATTTCACAAAGGAAGTGTTCTAGTTTATCTTTGTCTAATCCCCATCCAACCAACCTCTTTAGAAGGACTCTTGGATTGTGTATCAAACATTGTCGTTTGATCCACATCCTGACTGAAGAATTAACAGTTTCTAAAATGTCATATATTTTCATATGATGGACGATGGATATAGTTGGACTTTTGGCAGCATCGCAGCAAAAATGTTTCCTACTTGTAGTGACTGATTGTTTCACTAAACAGGTGGAGGCTGAGGCAGATTCTCACAACCACGACACGCACATTAAGAAATTTTTCTGAAAGAATACCATATGTCGTCATGGTTTACCATACAAAATTGAAAACGTTAACGGGTCCCAGTTTACCTCGGCAAAATATGAAATTTTTTGTGCAAGTGCGAAGATACGTTTGAGCAAGTCGTCACCACAAAAACCACTAGGCACTGGACAATTCAATCCAACCAATAAGCGAATAATCAATAGTCTCAAGAAACATTAAGATGAAATGCTTGGCAGTTGAGTTTGATGGTGTGGTATGGTTGAATCAAACAGCAATGAGAAGATCAACCAGCCCGACTCCTTTTCATTTTTGCATGGTTTGGAAGCACTGGCATCCACCGAGACAAGTGTCCCGACTGTATGTATGTTGGAGCTTTCGATAGACAAAAATTTGAAAACAATAGATGTAATCAGCCTAGGAAATATTGAAATCATCTTAGACTAAGCCCTACACCGAGTCCAGAATGTTGAGTAGAAAGCGACCAAGTGCTTTAACAAAAAATTCTAAGGCCGTCATTTTTCTGAAGGTGACTTCGTACTACGAATGATCTTTGAAAATACTGTTGAACCTAACATTGGGAAGCTCAACACTAACTCGGAAGGATTGTATATCATCTGAAAAATTGTCAAACCAAAAGCAAGCTCGCTACCATATCGGGAGAGCATGTTACAAAAAGCTGGAACTCAATCAACTTAAAGCGCTACTACTACTAAGTTGTGGTAACAACGACACAACAAGCATCATATATTAGTGCCATTGGTTTGATCCCTGCGAGGTATGTATACAACCTTCAAGCACAGCTATAAGTTAATAAAAATACTTTCCAAGATGGTACAATATGAAACCGAGACCAAGAATCGTCTCAGGCCCAAAAAAAGGTCAAGACCCTACTCTCTTAGCCGACTCTTAATCTCACCAAGTCTTAAAATCTCGCAAAATGGCTAAGACTACTGTCTAAGCCGAGCTTTAAAATCTCGCATATAAAAGAGCTCACGAGATTCTTTCTCATTAAGGGCCAAACAAAAGGGGTCTCTCTGACACCCTAACCAAGATTTTCCGCGGCCAGGTGCCAAAACACTCGTTTGTGAAAGCTCTAGTTAGCAACCTTTAGACTCAGACTTTACCACCAAAGCTTCTAAGAGGTTCTACCATGGGCAAGACGAACACTTAGTCAGGTTACGTTCGAGTTCTATACTTAGTTAAACTTTGGTTAACAATTCATTCCAGGCAGTCCAAGCTGTGTAACCCATCAATTTAACCATTCAGTTCTAATTACCTTACGCAGCTGAACATTAGCCAGTCCTAGTTACGCGTACCTTAGCACATTCAGTCTATGCATACAAGAAAATAGTTCTGTCGCACGTTATGTCCATCCCATATTCTAAAATGTTTTTACTCATTCTGTTGTGCAGACTACTTCACATTTTTTCCACCTTCTTCTATACTACTCAGTCAGTCTTAAAATCCATCTGAATGCAATCCACGTCAATCATTCCGAACCCAACCATGCCTCAGTCTCATTCTCTATCCATCGGACACTCTTCACTATAAGACTTCCTGTTCATCTCACTAGATCCTACTCACGTTCATCCATCCTGAATACACTAGAGTCGTCCAAGACCCATATCCAATCAACCTTCCTTGGCAGTTTCATGATCTGAGATTACCATCAGCCGCCTTAGCCACTGTTTGCATCGTCACCAACCAGATCCGTACATCCTTGCGGTCAACTCGTTCACCTTCCACCACTGTCAGCCTTTCCCAATGCAACCACGTGTTCCCTAATCTATCTTGCGGGCTAATCTGTACCACTATCTCCCAAACTACATGTGACATGGCTCTCTCGTAACCCAATGGATGAGTCTACACACCCATCCTTTCACGTACATCTTGACTAACCCAAACTCGAGCCACATTTAGCTTCCCAAACACCATCAGCTTTCTCTTAGCCGTTTCTGATCCATCCGTTCTCGTGTAGTGTTATGGTCTGAGTTTATCATCCTCTGTTTTGCCCTTTCTTCGCAGCATCACGAACCAGATGTTAGAAATAAGAGTGGCTATCTATCATAGCAAGTCAAGGTCGTACACTACTTTGAGTGAACGCAAGCCGTACAAAAGACTTAGCCATCTGTTCCATTATTTTCCAATAAGGCCAAGGGTAGTGCAAAATAAACGAGAAGGAACTTATGTTATCTTCAGCCCAAGAAAAGCCCCAAAGGAAGGAATATAACTCATTTTGAATCTCCTAGCTGTTGGTGCTCAACATATGGACAAGATTGGTGAGTCAAAAGTAGTCAATGATTACTTTTGACCATTACTTTATGCTTTTATGGATCCAACTTGTATTAAGACTAGATTCATAGTTTTTTCTCTTCTATATAAAACTTGTATTTGAAATCTATAAAGCTTAGCCCCTTTGGGGGGATTCTCTCTCTAAATTCTCTCTAAATTCTCTCAAACTCTCTTATTCTCTCTATTCTTCAATAATCTCGAAATCTCTCTCTTGTTCGTCATTCTTCATCAAATCGCATTAGTTTTCATGGTATCAAAGCAAAGATCACTTGCTTTGTTTTGGTTTCAGTTCTTTTTAGGTTGAAAGATCCAAACATTGAGCTCAAATCGGTTTTCTCTTCTGTTTGGTGGTAATGATGAGATTAAAGGAAGGTTGCTGTGTTTTCTTCATTTAAATAAGCTCCATCCTCATCTCTAATCACATTTGAGATTCAAATTTTGAATTTTTTTGGTTCTATGTCCAAAGCTTTGTCCTTTTTAGTTTTCAAAGCGGTTTTTGGTGATAATAAAGAGGAAAAGATGTGAGCCATGGTTAATCTACCTTTGGAAAGGGAAGAATGTTTCCACCTTTAAGCTCCAAATCTATCTCTAAATCACCCATTTCGTTCAAAGCTTTGTTCTCTCGTGTTTCATATTTTTTTTTTTGTTTATGTTTGCTCTTTCGGTTTAGCTTGATCCTTAATGGCAATGAAGTGGAAAAAAATATGGGTTCCCGTGAACTATTTCACAAGGAAGAGGCAAAATTCCTCACCTTTAACTTTCATTGACCTATAAGTCCGAAAAAGGTAAAGCCTTTTTCTTTGTTTGTTTCGAATCCATGTCTTGTGACAATAAGGGCAAAAGGGGGTTTGCTACGGTGTTCATCACGAGGGAGAGGATAAAACCTCCACCTTAAGCTCCATCAATCCTAAGCCTAAAAGAAAGGATTCGGTTTTTCTGTTTGTAGAAATGAAGGGAAACAAAATGAAGATAAATCTGGAAAAGTTTCCACCTTTGTCTCCTTAATTACCAAAGCTACGTGTTTTGTTTAGTCACTTGTGATAATGAAGAGCAAAATGATGACTTTGAATGTTTACCATAAAGAAAAGATGTAAAGTCTCAACCTTTCTATCATTTAAAGCTCCAAATCACTTTTTTTTCTGTTTTGAGTGGTAATTGAGAGTGCGGAATGTTGGCATTGAAAAAATCATAAAATAGGAAGAAAACTTCTACCTTTGCCGTGTTTCATCTCTAAATTACCTCTGTTTTAGTTAACAATGAAGGAAGAAATAAGCAATGTATGAAAATCACAAGGATGTCTACATAGCATTATATTCCCAAGTCAATCCAAGCCACTTGTTTTCTGGTTTTCTTTTAGACCGTGGACGAAAACTTATGTCTTCTTATGAAGCTCATGAGTATAAATTTCATGGTTGTTTGCTTCATGTGGCTTGGACTTTGCTTGAATGAACCTTGGTGAAAGAGCATAACTCTATGGAGTAAGCATCTAAATCATGGTGAATCGTCAAGTCTTTTTTCAATTTGAGAAGGGAAAAAGGTCAATATATGCTTTGATATCATAAATCTGAGCATTCAAGACCTACTGAACCCACAAATTATTAAAAACAGAGGAATGAATCTCGGCTTTTAGATCTTTTCAAAGCAAGTTCTTAAACCGTGTGTATTCATATCATTTGTCATGTTGAGATACATGGAAAATTGTTAGATTCTTAAAAATTTAAAACCATTCAAACCGTTTTGTATCCTTGGCCGCTTTTTTAAGTGAAAGCCTTAAGAACATGTTGAATCTAAATCTTGTGTCATTTTAAGATAAGTGATCCATAGCAAATATGATGAATCCAATTCTCTTGTGTTTAAGTCTTTGGATCGCCCAAGTGCATAAAGTCCATCGATTATTTTCCGTTAAAGGAAAATGTGTTACCCGCAAGACTCCTATGGAGTACTTGTTTTAAATCACAAAAGTGATAAACTTTAGCCAAGTTTTCTCTCTTATGATTGAAAACTAAATGTGGTTTTTTGGTTTATCCAATTGGTTTGTCAAGGAAAAACTTGGATCTAGGTTCTCTTTAAGGGATATTCTAACTACGGTCAAAGTATAATCCTATCTCTCAAAAGAGAGTAAATCACCTTCATGATGAAGTATCATGAAGAACAAATATACTCTAACCGTTTGTTACCTATGTGTAGGAATGATGTGAAAGGGGATTTCACAAGGTGTTGTCACAAACCCTTGTTGACCCTAGTAGCTAAAATTTTAAAGAAATGTGTCATGTGGTAAAAGAGACAATTCGTGAAAGGAGAAACCTTAGCTCAACGAAAAAGGACTAACCAAGTTTGAAGCTCCAAGAGCAAAAGTTTAATCCTTCACGGCCACCTTCTTATGAGTAAAAAGGGCTGACTTCTAAACCTTCTCTTTGGTCGTTTATTTATATTGTCTTGGATTCTTTCCCTTTACTTCCTTGTTCATAAATCCGTTCTTTATTCAAGATTTTCTATTCCTCACAATATGTACTTTAAAATCTTGAATCTTCGGTTTTGAAGGTTTAGGGGAGTCTATTTGTGAAATACTCTCAAGGAGGTCATTAAGTAAAGAAGGTTGATTGGTGAATTAAGAGAATGAGGATAGGAAGCAAGGAAACAGGAAGGAGGAAGTCTTAGCTCTAAAGGCTCTAAGTTGGTGAGAAGACTCCCTACACTAAGCTTGTGGTGTTGTAAGCCGTAAGGAAAATAAAGGAAAGGTCTCACACAAAGCTTGTAGGAAACTAGCCGGGAGGTAATGAAGGACAATCTTCATCAAAGAAAAGAAGGGGCGGTTTCTAAAACTCTTCTTATTTGTTTCTTACTTTTTATGCAAATTACACATATTTAAAAACCCAAAACTCCACTTGCTTATGTCCATTTGTGGTTGGTTCTTTCTTGTTGAAGGTACCATAACTATGAAGAGATTAAAAGAAGGACTATATGGGAAGTGGCTCTTGGATCATGAAATGGTGGAAGGAAGAAAGAAGGATGGATATGCTCTTGCATAGTCTCAAGCCAAGGCTGTCCCAACTAGTTCTTTTGCCATCATCAAAACCTAGAAAGGGACTATTCTCTAACTTCATATCTCTTTGCATTATAGTTCTTTAGTTATATATTACTCTATGTTCTTATGATCATTTTTTTCACCCTCTAGCTTTGTTAAAACCCCACAACAATATACTTAAAATCTTTGGACCTCTCCATGAAGGTTCAAAGGAGTCAATTTGTTGATACTCTCACAAAAAGTAGTGGGTGAGCAGAGAATATTAATGCAAGAGAATGGGATAAAGAGAGTAGGTGAACTGTTAGCTCGGATTTGGAGATGAGAGTGTTTGCCTTCACACGCCATAGTGAATAGAGAAGGAGCTTCATACTAAACTTGTGTACACAAGCCGTGAATCTCACCAACGTTCAAGTGCAACAACGAGTTAAGCCATAGAGAAGGACTTCACTCGAGATCAAGCCTTGGAACTATTTTTTCAAACCATGGAGACTTCATGCTTGACATCATTCAAGTTCGGCCATGAGGGGTAGTACACCAAGATGTCATGTCATGCTCATGGTCGTGGCTAACATAAGAGAAAGATGTGAACCAATCTCTTCATAAACATAAAACATATAATTTGTAAAAGAGTGGGAAGTAGGTAATACAAACACTAAGGAAGACAATGCTTGTTATTTGGATATTCTTGCAATGAAGACCAGATTGGCTTCACCAAGACGAAGGATACAATGTAGAGAAAGGATCAAAATTGAAAAGGGAGACAAAAGATAAAGATGGAATACAAAGGAGTTGGTGTATCTAGAATGGAACGTTTAAATATCTCTTGTCTACACTGAAGTCGTGAAAAGGTATGAATCTTACTCAAGATCCTTCCTACTATTAACCTTGTGTGCTCTTTGTGTGAATTACAACCAAAGGTAAAAAAAAGCCAAAGGAAAGCAAGTATTGAACGTAAAGTGATAGACTCAGTCAAGGAAGTATCCATTTGTGGTGTTGACTGAATGGGGGCGTCTCATTGGATGCACACAGAAAAAGGACCAAAGCCTCAAGAAGAGTCAAATGGAAGAAAGAAATCTAACACCTCATCAAAGATCATGGCTGCACCATTGAAGCCGTGAAGATTATACTCTTTTTCCTTTGATAAAGTTTTCTTCCATGATGCTTTCTTTATCAAAGTTTTTAATGAGGTAGTTTTTGCGGTTTCTAAGCTTGGCCTTTGGTGAACCCCAGCTCAAGCTTGCGGGAGAGTGTTAAAAATAAGAGTGGGTATCTATCTCAGCAATTCAAGGCCGTACAAAACTTTGAGTGAAGGCCGGCCATACATAAGACATAGCCATCCATTCCATTATTTTCCAAGGAAAAGGGTGGTGCAAGATAAAAGAGAAGGAACTCATGCTTTCTTCTGCCAAAAAAGCCAAAAAGGAAGGAAGATCACTCATTTTGAATCTCCTAGACCTTGGTGCTTAGCTTATGGATAAGATTGGTGAGTCAAAAGTAGTCAAAAGCTACTTTTGACCATTACTTTATACTTTTATGGATCCAAGTTGTATTAAGGCTAGATTCATAGTTTCTTCTCTTCTATATAAACCTTGTAGTTGAAATCAATAAAGCTTAACCCTTTGGGAGATTCTCTCTCTAACTTCTCTCTCTAAATTCTCTCCAACTCTCTTATTCTCTCCATTCTTCAATAATCTCGAAATCTCTCTCTTGTTCTTCATTTTTCATCACATAATCTCTTCTTTTTAATTAGATTCCCCATTAATTTTCACTAGATCCATGCTGTACCTTTCAAATCCATACACGTTTCCTTGCCTACGCATTTGCCCTCCACCATCTCTCCTTATTACCCAGTCACAAAGCCAACCACCCTATAAAGTGACTAAGTATTAAAGAGAGATCGCAGCTCCTCCGAGACTATCGGTGAATTGTTTCCACCATGATCTCCTTTATTGTCAGTAACACCAGTCGTCATCCAATCAACATCAATCCATATTGCATCATCCTCGTCCCAGTTCTCAATTCTGTTGACCATTCTGTATACTACATTGTTTTATTCCCGAATTTATTTGACCATATACCCTTTCCGTCAACACAACAATTATTTATCGATGTTATATCATTCATCACATTGCTAACATAGCCACAACACTAATCTCCTATACATCATTTTGATCACTGTAGCCATTATTGGAACCCAAACACCTCTTATCACACCTTATTCGATCACCAATCGACCCTCCATCAGAAACTCTCAATCGATCTCGATTCCCAGTCAACCTTTCACGTACCAAAATGGAAACCATTCAATCACATCCACAGACCAATTAGATATCCACAGAGTACATCTGAGCTCCATCTAATCATATCTCAGACCCATCTACTCACCTCTTGATAACCTTTGGTTCACGATCAACCTTTTCTCATATCAACACCGATATCTACCAATCACGGTCCCTTATTGCTTACAAAAACTCAAATCCGATCTTTATCTGACTCTAGCTCTCTGAGCATTTTTTTGCACCGTGTTTGATCATCTATCAAAGCACACTTGGATCTCGGCGGTCACACTCGATTCATAGTCAACCTTCCATGAATTAGAACCGAAACTCTTCAACCACAGTCATAGACTACTCTGAAACCCACATAATACATCTGATCCTGATCAGTCCATATCGATCAAAATCCTTCCCTCTTTTCATTAGGGATATTTCGTGTTTCTCTCTTTCTCTCTTCTTCTCAACTGCGGCTCCAAACATCTATTTATAAAGTTTCTCATGAAACCCTAATCATAGGAAACCCTAACTGATCCTATCAAACCGGTTAAACCAATCACTTAAACTGAAGCATATCCCTTACAGCAGTACATGCAGTCTGTACTGACTCTCGACCAGGCTTGCCAGCCTTCGGCCACGTCCGTCCGAACACCTACCAAACATGTCCGAATACGACCAGACATGGCTGAATCCCAAGCAAACATGTCCAATCATCGACCTTTTCCGAACACTATCTAGTATATTCCAAGTATTCCGCATGCTTGTCCGAATAACGACCAATTCAGTCGAATCAAATCCAGTCCATTACAGCCTTTTTGTAGTCTTATCCGGAATCACCCATCTGTTCTACGGAACGCAGGCGTTATAGTCTGCCTCCAAAAAGTTGAGTCTTAAATCTCGCACATAAAAGTGCTCACAGGATCTGTTCTCCTTAAGGGCTAAACCAGCGAGGTCCATTCCCAAGAAAGCCGTGATCTAAATCTTGGATATCTTAAGCCGATATCTAATTTTCCCATCTCTTAAGCCGAGATCTGATTCTCGCATCACTTAAGCCGAGATCTAACTCCCGTATTTCTTATGCCGAGCTCTAAATGTTGCGTCTCTTAAGTGGAGACCAATTCTCGCATCTCTTAGGCCGATATCTAACTCTCGCATCTCTTCATCCAAGATCTAATTCTCGTAACTCTTAAGCTGAAACCTATCTTTTCGCACGATAATCCTAAGTTGCAACTTAGCCGTTCACGTCTAAAAGTCGAGATCCAACTTGGGCAAAACTAGAGCTAAGAATCTGTTAAGGACAATAAAAGGCTTTTGCACCTATTCAATTAAGCTCGTCACTTGAACTTATGCCTTTTTTTTTTCGCTAAGTCAATACCAAATTTTTGATATGTGATGTTTGTTTTAAAAGCTGATACCAATCAAGAACAAACAAGTAAAACGAAATAAGTATTCATTCTGTTCTTCTGATATGATTACAAATTATTACAAAAAAAATTGGGAGGGGGGGGTATCCTAACAAGTGGACCAGACCCGACATCTACAACAAGATGTCCTAACAACCGAACTAATAACAACAAAATAGGAGACAGCTACTTTTCAATGTCGACCTCGTCTTCATGTTCCTCGTTATCTTGCTTCACCCCATCGACAACCTTTGTAAAAATAATATCATCATTTGAACCATATTCATTAGAACTACGACGAGGAAGAGTGACAAGTTCAAAAGCTCGAATACTAACCTAACGATGATCATTAGTCTCGGCAGAAAGAATCTCCTAACAATGATCATTAGTCTCGGCAGAAAGAATCTCCTTAGGATCATGTAAGCAGCCCGAGATTCTATGATCCCTTCCAGAGTAGCAGTTTTTTTTGCCGAAGTGGAGGATTCACCGAACTCTAAAATCAGAAAAACTAGATAACTTGTAAGCAGTGCATTGATGGTTTTCTTGTCCACAATATATTTGGTTTTCTTCAACTCCGCCTTGGCAAACTTGACCAGCCAAGAAGGAACTTCAATATTCCGACCTTGAACGGACCAAATACTGCTAACATCTCTGAGATATTGGGAATACGTGAGACGAGCAGCTAAGTTTCTATCCAGGTCATTAAAGCGAACAACAATCCTCCCAAAGTGCTTAAAGAGTTTACCTAATAATTCCTGGGAAGCTTTCAGATTTTCCAAGACAACAACTTGATTTTAACACAAATCAAATTTACCTTTAATCTCGTCCAAGCTGGTTCAAAGTTTCGAAACAGTCGCTTGAGCCTTCTCAGCAGACTTGAAGGCATCAGCCTAATAGATTCACCACAAATAATAGAGTCTTTCAAAGCCTTAGTCTCCTCGGCATGTTTTGCTGATTTCTCACGGTGAACCTACAACTCAGCTTGAACCTTAGCACCCTCTTTCTCAGCTTTAACTTGGGCAGATTTTGACTTTACTGCTTGAAGGTGAGATTTCCCGGAACGATCAACTACTTGAGTGAGTTTTCGAGTATTCTCATTGGCTTCGGCATGTGTCTTCTCGCAATCAAGATCAATCAAATTCAGATGATTAATAAGTTGTAACAAAGATGCAATGTTAAGGGTTTAACACAAATCAATAATGCAATCAAAGAAGCAATTCGAACCTTAATCATAATAAGGGATGTCTCCTTATACGCATCCTATTCAACATCGATCACGAGGAGGATGCTCACAGATAGTGTTCCTGATCTTGCGCATGAAGTTGAAAGTAGAGGTCGGATACATGATGATAAGAGCAGGACGGTCATGCTCACAAGAAAAAACAAAAATCCCTGATAGCTTTTCCCTTTTTGTTTGGGTGTTTCTGTGCTTCCCCGACGCGACAACCCTGGCTTTTCCTAGAGCAAGACAAGAATCCGGACTTAACATCATCAAACAACGACTAAACACCTCATAAGCAAACTTTTAGAAAAAGGGGTTTCAGCATATTAACCTGATGACTAAGAATCGACTTTAGGATGTTTGGTCTCTTTCTTTTTGCTCTTCGCCTCTAAAGCTTAAATGGGTGTATCTGTGTCTTTGGCATATTCCTTTTTAACCTTCTTTAGTGCTTTAAACTTCACATTTTGAGAAGCTAATATGCCTTTGAACCTTTGACGGTGTTTGTCTCCTCAAGGTCAATAACTTTAAAAGAAGTAGGAAGTGAGACACCCTCTGGATTAACAGTCACCTTGATCTCAGAAGTCTCGATTCCATAGAGATAGACGACTTCATTAACATTACCTTGCTAAAGGCCTTCATCCAAGGCATATTCTAAACCTGTTATCATATCCGACACCATAAAATCCCCTTGGCCCATCTCTGCTTCAACTTTTTTGAGGGTACCTACAACAAAGATATCTTATAAGTCCATTGCTAAGAAAACTTACTTGAGAAAAGCTCAGGAAATGAAGATAGTTTGGTTAACCCGAGTCTCGGTTAATGTATGAAGATCATTGAAGATTCTCTTGCAGCTAATACTTAGAACTTTATGATGTTTCCCGACTTTAGCATTAAAATTGGGAAGAGGAGATCTCGATGTAGGATGTTTTTCTGAAAAACATCAAAATAACCAGTAAGTCTCATTTGGGACGTTTAAAAAAAAAACAATAAAAATGCTGAGTCACCTAAAATTCTACCAGCACTCCGTGCCCAAAAAAGTTCAAAACTCTTGGTAAGAAGAAAAACAGTATTTTGATCTACACAAGCACATAAGTAAGGATATTTCCAATTTATAACTTTTGATGAGAAATCGTCAAGGAAACAAAGTCGGGTTTAGCCTTCACGTAATAAGTCCCATAAAGTGGCATGTTGGCACTAAAATAAGTCATATCCCCAAATGGCCGAGATGAGTTAGGAACAGCAGCCTCACTCCTGAGGATCAACCAGGCGATGATGTTCTTCAACCTACAAGGATGGATATGGGTCATTGTGGTACCTTGGGAGGCACAATAGTCGACCAAGAGACAAGGGATCGGAAGGCACATCCGGACTTCCTTAAACCACCAATCATACATGGCGAAAAGACTATGTGGTGGATCCCATGGTTTCTGATTTGATTTCGGAATCTCGATATCGATATTATTCAAAGCTAGACAAATTTTTTTGGCTGTGGCCAACTTCTTCAATGTTACCTTAGTAGGGAGAACATCCAGGGAGCTGAGCCATCTTTAACTCTGCGAACTCTCTCGGGGGAAATATCCAACACAACATTAAATTGAGAAAAAGCACCTAAAGTGTCAACCCTAGGAGTTGTCTCAAAGTTACATTTCGTCTCGGCAAAATCATGAACTTCAGCATTAAACCTTTGAGTTGAAACCCTCTCTTTCTCGCTCTCAACATCATTAGTGTACCCAGACACAATGGCTGAAGGACCCTCAGAATCTGAATTGCTACTCAATTCGGGCCTAAATTTTTGGAGTTAAAAATACTGCGTCTCGGCAAAATGGAAAATAACTTAAGGTAGAACCTGGAGAAGAGTACATTTTCGTAAATTTGGAAAGAGCAAGAAAATGAATTAAGGTGGACCTCACTCCGTATTCAAAGGAAAATACTTGAATTTGAGCTATCTCGGCATTGTTCGACCTGCTCGTAGCCTGCTAAACGCTACCAAAGCCAATAGTGTCATGAAATGTGGACCAAAAATACGAGAAGCAGATTAAGACTAGTGACTTGAGAATCGTGTACAATTATCTGAGTTTGGCAAGAACAATTGTTGAAGGTGGATCTCTGATCCATTTTGGCCCACGAAAAGGAAAAGGAAAAGGATCTTAAAACCCATTTAAAAAATGATCAAGAGTCGTTGACATCTTATTGGTTTTGTCTCAGCAAAGGACTTGGCAGTATTGGATCTTCACCTCAGGAAATATCATCTTGGCAATAGCTAGATAATTGCAGACAAACCTAGTCGTCTAGGTGTTATGATTCTTATTAGCCTTTCTCGTCATTCTAGTATATATTGGGCTAAAAGTACTTTTCCAGCACTCCACTGCATAAAGATATGGAAAATTTTCATGACGAAAACAGAATATTTCCAAATATTTCGGAAGAACTTGAAGATAATGTCAAATCTTGTTAGTAATCTAATATTTCCAATTTCGATCAGCTTTTAACCGCCTTTATTCATTATAAATATAGTAGGTAGCCTCGAGGAAGTGGACACGCTCTCATAATCGCGCACAAGCAATACAGTACACTTATTCTCCCAACGTTTTTATTTTACAATATTCTCACCCGTTCCCCTCTAATATTCATTCAAGTTGGATCTCACCATTGTGCTAGATCTAGTTCAAATAACCTATTAGAAGGGGGATAGATGTTTGGAGGTGGAAAACGTGGATGGATTGGATAGGTGGACCGATTGAACATTCTCCAACGATAGGGACCCTGCTCAACTCGCAGGTCATGAGGGCCACAGATTATGGGATCATCCATTGTAGAATTTCGACAACTAAGCATGGTCTAGATTTAGTTGTTGAGTTCTTGGCTAAATACTTCGAAGATAAAGGGAAACAAACTTCTTTGGGAAACATTTCAAAGATAAAGGAGAGACAATCTTCTTTGATATGTTTCAGCTGTCCAAACTCAATGACTACTACCAGCATTCAAGAAGCTGAGCCGGACTCAAGAGGTTCACATTAACAACCTTCCCGATGAATCATTAGGACATGCAATCACTCATCAAAGCGTTCTATACAATAGAGAGAGAATTAAGCAGTGAATTTAATTTCAATGGATGCTTTACTCAATAATCTAAATCCTCGAAATTGAATCAGCCCAAAAGAACCCTAAAGCTAAAAGATATGGATTTTACAAATTGGTGGATCCGCAATGAGCCCAACTGCGCGACAAGGCAAAATATCGAACAACACAGCCCCAATAAGATGTCGCCTTACCTTCTCGGAACTTAGAGAATTTTCATGTTCCTTTCATGGTTCTAACAAGCCAAAGAACGTATCAAACCACCACCAGATCCTCTAGCTACACACCCAACAAGAAGGTGTGATTTGGTTATGTTTAAGGAAATTCTTGTATCCACCTCTCTTAAGAGCTTACAAACTTTGGTTGGGCGACCATTTAGTATTTCAACCACTTAGAAACCTTCCAAAATGTCTCACATTGCACCAGCAAACAGGACATTAGGCGAATCCACTTGCACTTCAACACTTTCCTTTCTCGAATGTGTTCATATTAGAGGCATTTACTCTCCAATGGCTAGGACATCAAATAGTATTTCTTTCTTTATTTTGCCTCATGCCCATTGGCTCCTTGTCTTGTACGAGCCATATATATGTTCATCTTCTTTCATTTGCATGCTTTGCAAGTTATTACCTTAGAAATCTAATAAACTCCTAAGTTTCTTGCAAGGTATTGCCTTTGTGTTTCTCATATCAAGTTTAGTGTGGATTCACTTCTCTTATGTGATTTGCGAGTCTAATAGCTTTTGGATTCAAATTATTTAGTTTGTGAGTTGGTTGTAATTGCATATTTAGTTTGGATTCACTGCATTTGTATCATCTTAGAGTCCTTTTAGGGTCACTTTGCACTTGCATTGCATATATTTTGCATTTGGGGTGATGCTTAGGTATTTTGGAGCGTTTTGGAGCTGTATTGGACATAAAGACTAGAAAGGACTGGATTGGATGCTAAAAATGGTCAAAAGAAGCAGCTAAGGACAGGACCAGCTAACTCGACCCATGAACTCGACCACACCTGGTCGCGTTTGGAGATTTTGGGACACCAGAAGCTGAACCTGACTAAAGCCTCGATCCACGCTTGCTCGAGCTGAAGCAACATAAGCCATTTTTGAAGACTTTTGGGTACACTCGACCACCACACTTGACCAACATATTGTCGAGTGTCCCCCATTTAAGTTGTAACCGAAGATTACAAGCTAAACAGCACAACTCGACCATACAACTCGACCTCGCTAGTTCGAGTTGCCCACCAACTTTTGTTTTTTTTGTTCTACCCCCATTGAATGTTTTAGCATAATATTCACATATATCACCCATTCTCTCTAAGAATGAGGAGAATCCCGATCAATCTTGGGCCAAGACTATGTAGCCTAATGTACGATAAAATGATAGACCCTTTGGAATTCATGCGCGCCTTCAACATCCTTATGGTGTGCACAAACTACCCTCCAGAGCAACAAGACGCCGCATTCTGTCAAATTTTTGTTGAGAACTAAGCGAAAGTGCTTGTGGACGATTCACAAGTTAATACGAGGATTAATTGATAGTTTCCATCAGTTGGCCAAAATGTTCATGAAGCATTACTCTATGTTCGTTAGCCAAGATACCGCGGCAGTCGAATTACTCTCTCTAAAGAAAGAAGCTAGTGAAACCCTGAAGTCGTATCTCGGCTGCTTTAGAAAGATCATGACAATACCAAAAGTTACTAACGACATGGCAATCGAAGCTCTGCAAACTTGATTAATAAGTGATGCGTCTTTAGAACAGGATCTCTTTGTCAATTGACCAACTACAATGTCCAACGCCCTTTCCAAATTGGCCAGATTCACAAAACAATGCAGATCCTGAGGTAAAAGAATCAAAGGGAAAATACTTGGAACGAAGACAACATTTTTAATAGAGAAAAGGGATAAATGACCAAGACATTCCAAGTCAGATAAACTGAACTACAAGCAGAAAAGCCATGGACACAAACTTGGAATAATACGTATAACCGAGGTGCGAATTATGCCATCCATGACAGAGTTGGACAGCTGATACCCAAGTGTAAACAGCTACAAGATCTCCTGGTTCAACACTACAGTAAGGTAGAAGTAAGCATCTCTGACGAAGATGCAAGGGGTTTCAAAATGGAAAAAAACAAAAAAAAATTGGAGCAATGTAACAGAGGTACGAAACAAGTGAGAAATGAAATTTTAGTTTTCGACTTTCCAGCATGGACTGATGTGCATGTAATTATGGCAACTTGCAGTCTTGCAACGATACAATTCGATCAATCAAGAAACATGAACAAAAAGTCGTAGCTATAGTTCATCATCACCCATACAAAACTAGGGAAAAGCCATTACAGCCAAAGGAAATATACATCATCTTTAAAAAAGAGATACAAAAGGTGTCAAACCTCATAACGATAGTTTAGTCGTACAACTCAAACTTGTTGATTGCAATGTATTTCGGGTAGTCATCGACACGTGAAGTTTAGTGTATATGATCTTCAAAGTACTGCTTGGCAAGATGTCGCTCCTAGATGTCAATCTCAAACCTATTGATCGGATCTTAATTGCTTTCAATGGAAATACAATACATGCAATCAGAATGGTAAAGTTACCAATCTACTTCGCTGGATTAACAAGATGGTTTTAATTCCTAGTAGTCGGTAAGCCTTTGATTTACAACGTCATCCTTGAAACTCCATGGATACACTCGATGAAGGTAGTTCCATTACGTTGCCATCAATGTGGAATGATCCCGATCGATAAATAAATTATACTCTTCATGGCGATCAATAAATGTCTAGAATGTGCTTCATCGCCGTATTGAAACTCTGCAACCTGACTTGCATGATATCGGCATCAATAATAGGGGAATCCATCGTGGAACCCCTATACAAAGATATCCGCAAGGAACTCATCAAGCTCCTGGAAGACAATGTCACAACCTTTGTGTGGTCAGGAATCAACCCAAATGTTGCGTGCCACAAGCTGAACGATGACGTGATATATAAATGAAAGGTCAAAAGGTTTACTGAAGGAGGATCAATCATTGATTTCCAATATCCAGAATAGTTAGCAAATCCAATCATAGTTCCCAAGAAGAACATCAAGTGGAGAGTCTACATAGATTTTACCAATTTGAACAAAGCTTGTCCGGAAGATAGTTTACAATTGCCCTATATAGATTGTCTTGTATAAGAAACAATAGGAAACAAAATTCTGTCCTTCGTGGATACTTTTTCCGGATACAATCAAATGAGGATGCATCATGACAATTGTGAAAGGATTTCTTTCATAACCGAACAAAGAACATACTTTTCAAGGTGATACAATTAAGACTAAAAAATGTAGGAGCAACTTCCCATCGTCTCGTCAATAAAATGTTTGCTGATAACCTCAATTAAACGATGAAAGTCTATATTGACTATATACTGCTTAAGTTGGAAAATGATGAGGACCATGTCGGCCATATAACTTGATGTTTCAAGACTTTGAAGAAATAGTAGATGAAACTCAACCTAGCTAAGTGTACTTTTGGAGTAGCTTCAAGTGATTTTTTGGGATATATCATTACCAAAAGAGGAAGAGAAATAAATCTGAAGCAGATGTCAACAATACAAGATTTGCCTTCTCAAAAGAATACGCATGAAGTCCAAAGGCTAAGAGGACGATCGCTGCACTTAATCATTTTCTCAGTTTATTCAATTGTCTCCCCTTTTATCAACTGTTACGAGGAAAAAAGGATTTCAGGTGGGATGAAGCATGTGGAAAGACCTTCAATGACCTGAAGAAACACATGTCAACTCCTACAATCCTGGCCAAGCCAAAGGAAGGAGAGCCGCTTCTGTAGCAAGTAGTGTGTTACTTACAAAAGATCATGGAAATCAGCAGCAGATTTGCTGCATCAGCAAGTCCCTTGATGTAGCAAAAAAACGATATCCATAAACGGAGAAACTCGCCCTCGCATTAATCATTGCGGCTAGAAAATAAAAATCACACTTTTAATCACACATAATCATCGTCTTGACTAATCATCCGCTTCGAATGATTCTGCACAACCCAAATCAATCCGGCAAACTAACCAAGCGGGCCATTGAACTAAGTGAATATGATATCAAGTACAAGGGATGTACTAGCGCCAAGTCTTAGCTATTGGTCGACTTCTTAATCATACTTGCACCTGAGTTGGAACAAGTTGCAACATCTTTAGGTGAAGTATGGAAACTCGACGTCAATGGGTCTGCCTTACAACATGGATCGGGTGTAATAATCTGTTTGGAATCTCCAATTAGCATTTCAATATCAAACAACAATGATGAGTATGAAGCAATTAAGATAGAATACTTTTGTTATTTTCTAAGTTAGTAGTCAATCAAGTTAATGGAGGTTGCAATACTAAAACTGATTGAATGGAGGCATATCTCAAAGTTGTTAAAAATCTAACAAAAGATTTATGATTTAACATTAACAAAATCCTATGAGCAGAAAATACCTCGGCCGATTTTGCAGCTTTAACTTCAACAACAGATCCAGTCCAGAGATGCACCATCCCGGTCGAAAGTATCATTCAACATAACATAGAGCTACGGAAGGAAGATTTCGACATCATGTTGGTCATCGCTAATACCCTAGAGCAAGTCGACATAGATATCCTAGAACATGATCCGGTCTCAGATTCACATGGCTGGAGGGATGAGAATTAAGCATAAATCTTGGATGGAAAAACCCCTAGAGACAGGTGGGCCTCCTGACAACTTAAAGCCAAATGGGCTTATTACCTATAGCTTGACGAGAATCTATACTGACGAAGTGTAAATGGAACCCTACTCAATTAATTGTGAGAGAAGAGACGAGACGCGTGATGCTAAAAACACATGATGGTAGATGCGGAAATCATTCTAGTGGATGCTCTTTGACCTTCATGATCTGGAGCCTCGAATAATATTAGCCGACTACGACACAAGATTGTGAAATGTTTGTTGTTAAGTGTGAAATGTGTCAATGACATTGATGTGTTCATCATACCAACAGTACAAAAACGGACTATGACAAGTGGAAACTCAAACAACTTAGAAAGGTATTTGAAAGAGATGTATCAAATGCCTTGAAGATTGTAAAAGAGGAAGCTTCACCCACAGACCGTACCAAAATAGATAGAAAAATTGGACCGGATGGAAGCTATGAGATAACGGGTCAATCTACAAATCAAGACATGGTTCTAGAACTTCAAGAACAAGTTTAAGAGATCCAAGAAGGAACATGCATCGGGCCGAACACAACAACTCAAGCTTTGCCTTTCATGTAATCCGATAAGGTATGTTTTGTTTCAATTATTGATTTCTTTGCAGGTTGACCAAGCCCGAATTTTTTGACCTCTTAGCTTAGAGTGTCTTAGAGTCCAGTAAGGTTAAGTTAGAATAATAACTCGGACCAAGGCTTCAACTTCAGAAGCACACAATGTACCATGCACATCAAGGCATGTAGTCTCATTGTTGGTATCTTGTGCTAACGTGGCTAGCAAGTCTATGGTTGAGAAGCTAGGTTTTGTCACAACCAAGCATCTAAGACCGTACCGTTTGAGGTGGCCTAATGATCAAGCTGAGATTAAGGTTAATGAACAAGTGACCATTTCTTTTAGCATCAGCAAGTATCAAGACCAATTGTTATCTGATGTGGTGCCAATGCAAGCCGGTCATATCCTCCTTGGCATATCGTGGCAATTTGATAAAGGGATGAATGATAACGGTGGAACCAAGTTTTATTATTTCATCCATGTGAAACGCAAGTACAGTTTAGCACCTCTCACACCAGCCCAAATACATGACCTTCAGCTGAAGATAAGTCAATCTACTAAGGTATGTAAACGTTCTCTCTTTGTGACCCCGAGTGTGATTAAAAAGACCATATGTGCCAAACAGCCCGTGCTACTAATGCTCTTAAAAGAGAATGTGTGTTTAGAAATGTCAAGTGCAGATCTTCCTCCAAATGTTTGTGAGCTCTTAGAACATTTCAAGGTTTGTGTTTCCAGAAGAAGCATCGGCTGGTTTACCACCGTTCAGAGGAATCGAGCACCAAATTTATTTCATACCCGGATCCGCCTTACCCAATCGTGCGGCCTACATGATGAATCCTCAAGAAGTCAAAGAGCTAGAATGACAAGCCCAAAACTTTTTGGAGAAAGGATACATTAGAGAGATTCTAAGCCCATGCGCTGTTCTGGTCTTGCTAGTACACAAGAAAGATGAGTCATAAAGGATTTGTGTAGATTGTCACGCCAGCAACAACATCACTATCAAGTACCGCCACCCTATTCCACGCTTAGATAACATGTTTGATGAGCTACATGGCACTACAGTCTTCTCTAAGATAGAACTCAAGAGTGGCTACCACCAAGTACGTATGAAAGAAGGCGACGAGAGGAAAACAACCTTCAAAACAAATCAAGGTTTGTATGAATGGCTTGTGAGGCCATTCAGCCTCACCAATGCACCAAACACGTTTATGAGGCACATGAACCAAGTACTAAGGGCCTACATCTGTAAGTTTGTTGTGGTATACTTTGATGATATTTTGGTTTATGGCTCTTGTTTATCAGATCATCTAACGCACCTTAAGCAAGTACTAGAGACTCTTCGACAAGAAATTCTTTATGCGAACCTTAAGAAATGCACCTTCTACAGTAATGAGCTTGTGTTTTAGGATTTGCTGTGAGTTCACAGGGTATTCTATGGATCAAGAAAAGATCAAGGAAACTGAATAATGGCCAACATCTACAACAATCGTTCATGTTAAGACTTTCCATGGATTAGTTAGTTTTTACCAGAGATTGGTCAATGACTTTAGTACCATAGCCACTCCACTTACTGATGTAATTAAAAAGGATGTTCCATTCTCATGGGGCAAGCCACAAGGTAAAGCCTTTGCCGAGTTGAAGTTGCGGCTTCCAAATGCTCCAGTGTTAGCCTTCTCTAACTTTGATAGGAGATTTGAAGTTAAATGTGATGCCTCTAGATTGGGGATTGGCGTTGTATTGACTCAAGAAAAGACGCCTATAGCCTTCTTTAGCGAAAAAGTGAGTCTTAAATGCTCGCGCATAACCCTCTCTCGAACCTATGAACCACATCATACTCAGTCTTGTCTCTTACACTGAACCTTCTAAGGCGACTAAACTCTGCTCATACTCTCTAACCGTCTTTGTACCCTGACGAAGCTCCAGAAAGTCACTATCCATCTGATCCATCACTTCCCGTGGAAAGTATTTCTTGTTGAACTCATCAAGAAAGTCAGCCCAAGTAATCACATAACCTTCAGGCATGCTTCTCTTCACGTTCTCCCACCAAATGGATGCATCTCCACGCAGGTAGGGAACTGCTAGCTCTAGTCTGAACTCCACCGGATATCTGGCCGAATCAAAATTCCTCTCCAACAACCGCCGCCAATCATCAGCCCGAACTGGATCAATCCCACCAGAAAAGTACTCCATGCCCATATCCCTCATGAGCCTCATTGTCTCCCAGTAGGAGAGCCCAAGTCCTGGTGGTGGCATTCCCGCAGGTGGCGGGGGTGGCTGGTACTGCCTCACTGCAGCAGCTGCAGGCTGCTCCTGAAATGCGGCTGTTGCCGGGGCCTGAGGTGGAGGTGGTGGTGGTGGTGCAGCCCGGTTAACCAGCTCCTACACAAGGTCCTGCAATTCCAGTAACTCCTCACGAGTTGCCACATTAGGCGGTAGTGACGGTGCTGCTGCCTCTGATCGTCGTCCCCTTGGTGGCATTGTCTGTCAACAATTCAACACATAACTTTGAGAACAAAGATCTTTAGATGATAATTCAAACAATAATGCTTAAGCAACTCGAGAAGTAATTCTTATTATTCCATAAAAAAATTCCGTAGTTATAAAGTAGCGAGATGCTGAAGCAAAACGAAGCAAAATAAAACAACTAACACTGCGGCAGAAACCAAACTTAATTCTAGCAACTAAAAGAACAATAGCATCGAATACTTCATTCGCCAATCGCACAACCGGAAATGTCTTCAAATGGATCCGAATCTTCGGATGGGTCATAGTCCATTTCTTATTTTGCCTCTCTCGCATACATGGCCGCCTCCTCAAGAGTAGACAGTCCTATTGTACCACATCTCTGAAGGACAAGGTCTCGCAAGTCCTCTCTGAGTCCTGTCATGAACATCTGAATTAACTCTGCAGGCGAGCTAGTACTCCTGAGAATTTTTGCTTCTTCTAGAAACTCCCTGTAGTAATCCATTGTTGTATGACTACCTTGCCACACGCCAAAGGGATCCGAACTTAACGCGACTTCGACGCACCAACCTTTCTTCATCAATGACGTGTTGCTTAGGTGCCTTTTGTGGTCTGCCACGCCATTTCTTAGGTGGAACCATTTGAAGAGGTGTCACTACTTCTGGCGATGTCACAACTTTTTGCGCATACTTAAAATCTACCGGCCAATCTTGACTAACTGGTACTCCTGGACGCTTCTTGAAACTCATGATCTATTACCAACCCAAAACAAAAGAAAACATGTTCAAGTCTAAAAAAATTTTTGTTTTTTTAATAACGAAAATATTCAATAAATACTAAAACTAATAATAATATATATTTTTTATATAAAATCATCAAAAACTAATAAAAGCAATAATAATACTTATATATATACTAAGAAAACCTTTTTTCTGAAATAATCAAAATCTAAGAAAAGCAATAATAATAATTATATATATATATATAAAGAAAAAGTTTTTTTTTAAAAAAAAAAAAAAAAACTGATTAGCCTTCCGGGACAGAACCGGCTTGGCTAAACCTGACCTGATACAACTTGTAATACCCCGCTCCCAATTTTGGAGACACTGTGTTATTAAGTGCCAAAAATAATACTTTATTAATTAAGTTTGATAATGGTCCCAAAATCTTACATAAATTTATTTAATTAAAAATGTTTCAAAAATATAAGAAAATAACTTTGAAGGAAAACGTCATTTGCAAAAGATTAAATAAACGAGAAATAAAACTTCAATAACTTGGGAGACTCGAACCCGTTACTCACGACCCTCGATCTGATCTGAAAAAGGGGAAAATGATGGATGAGTATAAAATACTCAGTGAGGAGATCACTTCCGCCCATCGCGGCTTAAAGTTCTAGCCTAATTAAGACAAATCTATCCTAACACGGAAAGCAATCATATACAACTTGTATTTTTCAACAAGTTGTACCAAACATGTTAGTCCGCCGTAGCAGCTAACTTTACACATAATGGCCCACCACCCTCTAGATGGTTCAAGGCACTTGTTTTGGAGACCACGGCCCAGAGCTCGATCCTCCCTAGCTCGTCAGCGGTTTTTGGGCTGAAGCGTTCCCGTCGGCCCACTTCAGACCGTCTGTCTCTTTTCTGCAGGAATGTCGGCCCGTAGCCAAAGTTGAATTCCGCATCACCACTCTTTAAGAGACAGCTCAACATACTCTAAATATTCTTTCTTTTTACTTTACTAACTCAAAATATTAATTACTCTCAACCATATATTATATCCCAAATTTCATTAGTATTCAACTATATTTAATTATTATATAATATATTTAGACAACTATCCTAATAACAAGCAATCACAGAATTTCTAAAATTAATAATA